>QVOB01009460.1:0-25704 GCA_014839585.1 Pseudomyrmex concolor | reverse complement strand
ACAGTCTATCTTTTTTTATCCATATTAAAAGGAAAAAGGTAGACTGTGAACTAGTGCAGCCAAAGTATGGAAAAAGAACAGACCTATACATACCCTACCTACCCAATGCATTCAGAAGCACGACCGCACACTGAGCGAATAAGTAGCAATCGCCTGTGATTGGCTCTTACCAAAGATATAGTACGTAATTCTTATCTTCCAACTTTTACGGCATTGATCTAAGTTAACAATTACAGTTATTATAAACCAACCCTAAGACGCAAACGCGGGTCGCAACTATCCTAGGTTGCGTTCCGATTCCCCACCCGAGTGCATCCGAGTGTCATTTTATCTTTGTTTTATATCTAGTGAGTGAGGAATAAAGATAAAGTATACCCGAGTGAGGAATCGGAACATAGCCCTACGGCATATTCCTTTTATAAATAAAAACAGGAAAAAAAAGTATCAAGATTCGTAGAATTAATGAATCACGTTGGTCGATTGGCTGAGTTGATCAACGTGATTGGTCAATTCCGTAAGATTTGCGACACGCGTCTGGATCTTTAGATAAGTCTTAAGACAGAAGATCAGATGGCGTTACTAGACTTAATATCTCGAATTTCATGTAATATACCGATCTGAAGAAAGAGCAGATCGCATAGTAGTTTCAAACTAATTTCGTCTGTGAACCTAGATGGCGCAGAAATACAGTTTCACTTTTTCGTATGGGAGTTTCCATACCCTGTGCAAATGCGCTGCGTGCCATATAGTGTAACGCCATTTTCTGTGCTCGCGGGTGAAGTTGGTTTGCGTTTGTGCGTTCTCTCGTGCGAATAGTCAAGTCAGTCGTCGCGACGTCGATCGACGTCGCTCTCACGTTGATCGTCGTTTTGTCTTCCTGACGAGGACGCTATTGTCTTCTCTTTGTCCCGCTTTCCGTCCGGGATATGCGTGGACACGCGGTGGACAGCCGTGCGACGGATATGATGGTGAGTGATAAGCGAATATGTGAGTGTGTGTGTTGTAAGAAGGAGAGAGAGAGAAACAAAGAAAGAAAGAGGAAAGTTTCGAACAAGCGATCGGGAATAACGAAGACGGAAAATGAAATCTAAGTTCTGTGTGTTCAGTCAATCATTTTGTCCGTACGTTGCCGTCAATCTGGCTACAATAAACGGAATCTCGGAGTATTGATAAAATGTTGCAACATCGAGATTAACACCGCTACTTCATGGGCGGCGGTTTTCCGGGTCCGCACATGGTCGTACCATAAGGCACAGGGCGCCGGCTGTCTATTCTGTGCAGGGGGTGGCTCTCTCCCCGAACAATATCTTTCTCTCTCTCTCTCTCTTTCAGTAAAGAGATTCAGCACAGCGCTTCTCTATCGTTGCTAGAATGCGACGCCATCGCCTCCATTGACAGTGTGACGCCTATTGTTTGAACATTTATTATTTTATCGCTCGCACTAGTTAATTCCACTAGGATAATAATTAAAAAGAATCGGTTTGTTTGTACGTGCGGAGACTGCGAGAGATCCAGTTTCGAAATTGTGACATCGCACTTTCTTCAGGTTTTAAAAAACAATGATGTAGGTTTCTTACATTCGTGTATCAATTCGCACATTCAGGAGCATAAGAGAGAAAATACCTACTCTTATCTCTCAATATCAGTGGATTAGAAAGAGGAAGAAGAGGAATTGAAGTACACAGCATAGAGTAACTAACTACCAGACAATTATTGTTTATACAATTATGTAGCGCGTTATTTTTACATTATATGTTTTTAGCTTTTAATTAACAACTCATAAAACAAACTAATAATTAGAATGTTGATCGATAACGAGCAGAAATCTCGATGTCGTAAACTTAGTTTTATATATGAAAGCGTCCAAATGGACGCTTCTTATTAGAAACAGGTTGCTCGCTTTATGTTATTAAAATATACATCATTGTCAATTATTTAAAACAAATCGAGTATACTATGTGCGATCTCGAAGAGCGATCGATCGCGCCTGACCTTTTCTGCGTTAATTTATTAATGAACCGTTAGATCGCGGTCACTGCACGCATTTGTACGTTACGTATGCATATCAGCATTATCGATCGATGACCGTTGACTCGCCGAATCATTTTGTTGTTATATTTCCAAGTTTTTTTTTTGTTTTTATCTGTGAAAGTCGATTGGTGGCGCAAACGTTTTCTTCGTTAGTTAAATCGGGAACGTTAATATTCTATCTGGAAGAAAGTCTCTAAAAGTGAAGCATTTTATACTTTTTGAATTTCAAGATGGAATTTGGAACCGTTATTAGTTGAATATAAAACTCGGAATTCTTGTAACCGAGAATTATTAGATCTCATCTTCGTTCCGTTTGATATCAAAGAAGAAAACCGGCAAACTCAACCCTCTCGTTTTCAAGCGCGGTTATTTGGATGAACTTGGATGATCTTGAATCATCTTCTAGTGAATCCCTTAAGCTGATGTTATTTAGCTTAAATCTTATCCGAAGCCAATTGATAAAACACAGTTAACATCTTTCCGCGGCTTCTAAAGCGCACAAAACGATAATTAGAAACCTCGAACTAAGCTCTAGAATTAAATTTCTTAACTTGTTATCGGAAAAGAATTTCTAACTCATTCTCAGAAATGCAAAGAATGTTAAGTTGCCATACAATTCATTCTTATTTATTAGTTCAATCTTTTTAAGAAAACAATACGTTTCTTAATTTAATTTTACACCATCATTATCAATTATAATTGCAAGTAATATTATTCGATATTTTTCATCTTGATCAAATGCGCAATAATTGTTATTAGTACAAGAAAGCAGCGACGCATTACTCACAACGTATCTCTTCGCGTACCAGAAACAATCTACAATAACATTATCATTTTCTTCGACTTCCGTTGACCGTGTTACCTTGAACGGGGTCGACCGCGTGTCGTCAACAACACGTTAAGACACGCATCGCACAGTTCCGTTTCGCAAAATCTCTGTGAAGGAACTTATCAGTGAATTTTACGTAACTGCACATCAACGACAGCCATGCATAATTCTATCACGCGCGAGACGCTGAGCGCAGTTTGTGCGATGTGAATGTATGAATGATTCGAACTGTCATGAACTATTTCGTCAAATAAAATCGGCTTTTTCACGTCTCAATAGAAAAGAAACTGAGATAAGTAAAATTTGGGTATTACTTTTTAAATGAATTTTATCTGATTGTGAGATTTGATGTCTTTTTTTTCTTTTTTGTTTGTTTTTTTGTTTTTTCAGTAAACATTGTTTCATCTTCCTGTTATTGGCTCAAGACGCTTAGTGAATTTTTGCGATGTGATGGAAAAAAAGACACGCGCGATGCATAAAAAAAGTTCTGCTTTTATTATATAAAAAGAAATATAATTTTGTTTTGTTTTGCTTTGTCCGTTCGGCTCAATGTGATTTATTAGTTCTGATTAGCGCATTTGGTTTTAAGTAACTAACAGTGTGTATATGAATGGCGAAGAACAGACTCTTCGGACTTCATTCAATGTGATCCAGTGACTCAATTTGACAAGTTGTCGCCAGTCAACAGCTGTTGTCAGTCGGATTCATTTCTAGAAATTACTCAGATAATATCGGTCATTTTAATCTGGCTTTAAAACCGCGAGTACCAGCTGATGAAGACTCATTTTGTACATACAACGAGCCGCTTACATTCGCGCGCGCAAGCTCGGAGTAACAAGCAATTTGTTCTTGTGTAATTCACTTCTCGTAATATACGTGCAAGCTTTACTCAGGCAAAGTTGAGCAAAATGTATAATAAGTAATTTGATTTTTTGTATTTATTTATTATTTATTTATTGTACTACTTGTCAAACCTTTAAAATTATCTTTTTATAAAAAAACTAACATATAAACTAACATATAAACTACCATAAAAACTAACATATAACTAACATATAAACACAGACATACAAACATAAAGAAATACAAGAAGCCAAAGATCGATTTTAGTTTTTTTTTGGAAAAATGTTCGGCTACAGAAGTATGGTTCTGCGAATCTCTTGTAGGGTTGCGGTTTAATCCATGTTTACACGCGCGAAGACCTACTCAATTAAGCTTCATGATATACTGTACTCGTGGAAACTAGGCTAAGATTCCACATTTGTTGATTCTGTTATAATTATTGATACTGGTTCTATAATAGACGTATTTCAGTCTGTATAAATATTCAGAAATAAGATATGAAAAATTATTTATTGGTCTTTTTTGTTCACTTTTTTGTTATTGCAAATTATAATAGCGGAATCAATTCCGAATAAAATGATTCTGTTTTTTATCAATTTTTCTCTTATAGACATCCAAAAAAAGATAATTGTAAGTTGTGGAAACATTTTAAAACTCTTTTGAACTTTTTGGTTTATTCATTCAAAGAAGTCGAAAAGGGGATTTTTGGTCACTGTTTTTGAAATTTACCTGACATTCGGATAGTGTCAGATTTGAACAAAACTCGCGTGGAGTTTTAATTTTCACGACGTTAGATTGCATTATAGGTTGTACTCATTCTCGCAACCGGAATAATGAAATAGCCTCCTCATACAAGGCTATGCATGTTTTGCTATCTTCGCGTAAACGATAATAAAAGAGAAGCGTGTCCGCGAAACGGACTCCGTCAGATTTGCGATATCACAATTGCGACGCAATATCTCGAAGAGTAAATATTTAATCGTAAGATAAACGTAGCATAATAACTTGAGAATATTATCTAGCAAACTTACAAGTATTAACATTATGTAATACACAACAAAATTTAAATTTTTCTCAATTACATTATATAAAGAGAAACAGAAAAAGCTAGCGCAAATTTGATAATTATTTGCATATACATAAATGTATAAATAATTACTTTGTGAGATAATGACTCAAGTAAATAATAAGATAAAAATTATTGTTAGTGGATAAATATTTTAATGTAAAAGAAATTTATGAATGTTGGAAAAGCGCGAATGTTAAAAAAGTCTAAAAAAGAAAAACAAAAACTTAATTTTCTATAATATTAATTGCGCAAATACTTAAATAGGGAAGGAGATAGGGGGAATTGATTACAGCATGTTTCAAAACAATTTTGATAGTTGGAAATGTCCTCTTTGCTCCAGACAAGTGGGCGTTTACTGACGCCACGTCATGCCTGCAGTTCTTATCGTTATCTCACGGCGTGCATCCCACGAAAGATGATTTTGATACTCGCGTGAGTACATATACTTTCCAGTAATGTATTGATCGCAATCAATTATACCTAGTACGCTTATGCCTAAAAAATATTTGTAAAGTTTGAAGAAACAATCAAAATATTTTAAGATCTTCCTCGCAAGATTCGTGGCTTTTCAATGTCGAAAAACTTTTGTGTCGCGCGGAAAGTATGACGCGTAAAATTTAAACCTGAGAGAATCTGGAAACTTGCTACTAAAAGTGATGTGTATCATAGGTTAATTTCGTACCAGCACGGTGGTGCACCGATCCTAAACATCCAGCTCGAGTCATTATGGACTCTCTTTATGTTTGTATGCAAGCGTCTTCCGAATCTTTTGACAGATGTTTGCCGCACGAGAACATTTCCGAGTTTGGTAAAGAGAGAGACGTTCTTGCGATGACAATATCGCACTCGTGTTTAAAAGTGATTGTTTTCGTGTTATTCAAATTAATTGTTCTAATTTACAAAAGCTTGCTTCTACACTCACGCAAAGAGAATAAATCTGTTTGGTCGACGTCTCCTCACTCACCATGACGAATGTTACTCGATACTTTGCGCTACAGTGTCTCCGACGGTCGGAGCTTTTTGCCTTTCTTTTATCTACCAGCGATCCTTTCTTTCTCGAAAGCTCTTCTGGTAATTAAATCGCGACCGAGAGAAGCACTTTCATCTTTTAAGTTGCTGTTTCGTAAAAAAATTCGTGATTTCTTATATTTGTAGCTTTATCAATTTTATACATAGAGCTTATATACACAGCTTATCAATTTTATATATTGATGTATATTACATTTTTAGAGATATTTATGTGTGTAACACTTTTGTCGTACACGACTTTGAAACAGAGAATTATATTCGTGGGAGCTAAAACGTAGTGAGAGACTATGACGTCATCTCGTTTATTATCGAGGGGTGATGTCGAAGAAACCCGGCGCGCGTTGTTACTGCACGTTCCTACTGATTTAACTCGGGTTAGCGAGGGTTGACGAAAATATCTTCAGGGTGATCTTTATTCGATGAACGCGCGGCGTTGTTGTTTCAATACCGACGGCACCTTCATCGAGCACCTTCGTAATCGATGTATCGCATCTTTTGCAAAAAGATGTGCATAGAAAATTTCAAGAGCTTCGATAAAATATTCAAAAAACAACTTTCTTAAACTGTGTAAAACTTGAAATATTTTTTTAGCATTTCATGACATCTTCGCATAAATCACTTGCTTTCACTCGACGAACAAATTGGACTCGATGTCGAGAGCGCGTGAAATTTGAGACGTGCTAGATCGAGGTTCGCGATGCGAGAGTTGATCGCTAGTTGTCAACGACAATACTCTGTTCTGATTCCACGGAAAGAGTAAAAGCTTGTTATACTTTTGGCCACTATAAATAATGAACATAATGATTGTTTTCGTTAATGTTTCCAACAAGTTCGGTAAAATTAGAATTCAAAAAAACAAAAAAATTATACCTACAATTGAGGCAGCTAATGTGTATAACTATTCGGAATCGTTTTGTCATAACATCGCACAAATGCGAGATAGAAGATGATTTTCGTGGCCCTCTTTATCTTGGTCAAAACTCCGTGCGGTGTATATAAAATTCAAGACGATGATAGAGGTGTGTACAGAACATAAGATGTAGGTAAATATCTAAGCTATGCAATCTCCGAGAAGCAACGTCACAGCACATACGTTTGCTTCCGTAACAGATAAACCTCGATATAATTTATTCAACCTGTCGTTAGTGACCCCAACGATTCACATCCTTCCCTTATCAGTGACCCAAATACAAGCATTTAGCTTTCTCTTTTTTCTCTCTCTCACTTTCTCTCTTTTTCTTTCTCACATTATCTTTTTCTTCAGTTGCTTCTTCTGGCTAATTTCTCGTGCTTTAGCCGCGTGCGTTTATTAGCCATGCATAGCTAAGAAACATTGTATAACATATTTTTGCTCTCACAATCAGTAAAGAAGAATGTTCTTCATCGATTTTTATGCGCAGTATGTGATTTGAGACTTTCACAATCACGTCATAGAAATTAAAGGTGTTAAAATAAAGTAAGACTAAAAGTGGTCATATTATTTTATCTTTAAATTCTGATATAAAAAATTCCTTTTTTTCTATTTTTATTTTTTTGTAAATAAGAAGCGATCGAGCAAAAATTTCAAATTTGTTGTTTTTTTTTTTTTTTTTTTTTTTTAAGTAAATTTTCAGACTTACATCTGTTAATCTATTAATCTGTTAATTTTTCATAAAAAAAGGATTATAAAAAAAATATTAAATATCGTGTGATGCAACAAAGAGTTACGAACACATCGTGATTTTATACAAGCAATTGGATTTTATTGAAAGTTCGCGACCTCAATGTATTCTCAATGCATTCTCGGAAGGCGCAAAGTGATATTTCGCAGGAAAAGATGGAATTCTAGACGCACGTGTCCGCGGTTGCGAAGTCGCTGCACGTTACGACATTAACATAAACTCTATATTGTCGGCGCTGATGCTTAGTTGTTGAATTATACCGTTCGATTGCACGATATTGTCTCTCTGTGTGTCTCTCTCGATATGCGCTTTTCTTTTGAGAGAAACATGAGCGGCATTGGAATGTGTTCCAAGAGTTTCCGACAAATATCTCTACACATGCCACGCAGGATGATGATATGAGGATAGTGACATGAGAAATATAAGTACGCGTTACCTATAAGATAAAAATAAAAAGTAATAAAACTAAGTTCACGCACTTTCACGTAACGTCCAATAAATCATATTAATTTTTCAGCAATTCATATATTCTTTAATGATGAAAACTATTTTTCCTAAATTAAATTTCGTGCACATATAAATAGCGCAAAGGAAATAAATATAACAATAATCTCAAGAGAGAAAACTAAGTCTTGAAATTGCATCGATTGTTGCATCAGGAGAAAAATAGTGATCTTGTTTTTCTTGCGCACACAGATTTATTTTACGTGTGACCATATGGTTGACATGTGCATTCTCTTTCTTTGAGCTTATGTACATGTGAGTCAGGATGCAGCCTTTGAATAATCGGTGGAAACAGCGTAACATCTTGGTTAAAGTCATTAGCCGCGTTTTACCACTGTCAAGTAAATTCGAAGAAAATTGAACACTGATGTGCATATAGATAAAAAATCGTAAAATTGTATCGATAAACACTTAATTTTTGACAATAATTTTGTAATTTATTATGATTTTTAGGTATCGAAAACGCGGTGAGTGAGTTATTGCTAGAAGAAGTAAGGAGGAACGAACAGCCGGCAAGTCGAAGATGCCGCTTCCGAAGCGACTGGTGGAGCCCGTGCACGTAGCACGCGGCACCATCCCCGAGGACTTCCCGTTGCCATCCGAGCTCGAGGCAGCCACCAACGGCACTTTGGCCAATACTATCCGACAACTATCCAGTTTGTCGAGACACGCTGAGGACCTGTTCGGCGAGCTGGCGCGAGAGGCTCATGGACTAAGCGATCGAGCAAACTCTCTGCAAGCTAGGATAGATCGTTTGGCCGTCAAGGTCACTCAGCTGGATAGTAATGTCGAAGAAGGTGCGTGAAACAAATTTTTATAATAATCTTTATAATAAATTGTAATTGAAACAATAAATAAAGAGCAGATTTTCAAGAAAATATCAAAAATTTTGAATCGGACGACAGTTCAGAATGTTGAAATCTCTTTGTTTTTTTCTTTGCAGTTTCGCTGCAAGACATACACATGAGGAAAGCTTTTAAAAGTTCCATAGTATTTGACCAGCAAGTCGTCTCTAGGGACACTATGCCGACGGCGATGCTAGAAACGTATCATCAATGCGATACGCCACCGCCTCTGGACAAGCTTAATATTTATAGGTAATTAATGACATCGTTTAATTTTCTCTCAAGCTAAGCTTGTCTTGGACAATAATCTAATTGAATCTAAAATTACAACTATCTTGATCTTTAGGGAGGATGGCAAGGACGGTTTAAAGTTTTACACTGACCCGAATTATTTCTTCGATTTGTGGAGTCAGGAGATGCTCAAAGACACGGAAAAGAAGCTGCATGATCGAGGAAAGAAGGTAGGCATTTTTTTGCGGTATTTCTTAAAAAAAAAAACAAAAAAAAAACGCACTTCGATAACTGTTACATTTATAATTCTATTATTACACTTTTTATAAATTTCTACAATGAGATGTATGTCAAGTTATTTAAATCTAATTCTTCGAAACTGTGTCGGAATGTGCGAAACGAGCTTTGTAGACTGAACTAAATTGTTATGATTACTTTAACGTGTCTAATGCTGCGATTCTAACTATTGAATTACTATCCCCTTCGTTATAGAGCGAGTCTGAATATGCCGAACCGTTCAGAGAGGCAAGTCGATGGTTTGGATCTTTGTAGTTTCTTTTTAATCTTTCTTACCCTTTTTACCAAACATCCAACAGTATCTCACACAGTCAGTGAAATAGCTCGATGTCATCAGTCATTCTACTCTCATCGCATAATCATTACTCTGTGGTCTTTTACTTTCATTAACTGATTTTTTTGCTGACATAGAGACTGAACCCCCTTTTTTTTTTTTTTTTTTTTTTTTTTTTTCAGTGACAACACGCCACTTTGCGTAGATCGAATGCAAACAGAACTCGACCAAGTTTGTCGACTTTCTCGACGATCAAAACCAAAGAAAGAACGCGAAAATTCCATCTACGCAGGGTCCGATTTTTTAAATTCGAAAAAGAAACTCCTATTTTCACCGTAAATTATTCTTTGAAACTCGAATAAAAAGGTTTCTCACACTTGCCATCATTTTATAGATCACTTGTGTAATGCCGTCCTTTGTCAGTTTGATGCAAGTTTTGAATGTACTTGTATGAACTGCGTTAAATTTGTATCATCCACCGAATCATCTTCGATTGATACACAGGATACTTTTATGATTTCAATCGTCTCATCTTCCATTGCAGGAATATCTCATTTTTCCACTTCATATTTGTCGTGTAGGAAATAAAATTGTCATTACAAACAAATTGGATTAATGGAATATTTTTTTGTTTTTAAAACAGATTTCTATCGAACTTTTATAGTGATATATTTAATTATCACTTTCGTAGAGCACTCTTTTCATTTCCTACACACGTGTGTGTTCATGTCCCACGCATAATTATTGATCCAGTATAAATTTCAAATTATTTTATATTAATAATTTTTCAATATCATTCTTAAATCTTTACACGACAGCGTCTGTTTCAAAGACACATACTTGTTCACTTACTGGATCAATAGTCGGGATGTTCTTTAAACCAATTGTGCTTGACTTATGCGATGCTGTCTTGATGTTGTTTCTTTTGAATTACACATTTTAAATCACTGTTTTCTTTACAAAACAGCCACATAGGCCTCGGAATGAGGGTGGCGGTGGAGGTGGTGGTAGACATAAGAAGCGTGTGAGGCAGCCACACAACACCAGAGAACGACAACGGCAATTGGCTGTCGGCCATGGAGAGTATATCATGCCGACGCAATCGGTGCAGTACAGGCCGCAGCATAACGTGCAGTCTGATGATTCTCTGTTGGGAATGGTGATGACGGAACCAAAACCGCCGAGACCCAATAGCATCGAGTTGCGACGAAGTTATCCTCCGGAAGAACAACATCTGTACAGCCCGCCGTCTTCCGATCATTACAGGTAAACATATCACAACAAAATATATATCAGTATACATAATAAATTAATAACATTTTTATCTAAAATTTTTTATATCTTTATATTTTTTTATTTTTTTATCTTAGATATTTTTAAACTTTATTATTTTTCTAACTGCAAATGTCTTAATATGTATGATTTTATACGTATATTACGTAATAATTTTTTTATCGTAGGGCAAATTACGTGACTCAGGGCTATGATGAAAACTCGTATGGCTCACATTACGCTCCGGGTCAGGTACCGACCAACAGCGAGACGTATCAGAGTCCCGGTGGTCAGAGCACTCCGAGCAGGGGTGGCAGGTCGCGGCCGTCGCAACCTCCGCCGGCGCCACCGAGTAACGCTTCCAGCAATTCTACGCCCACGGTGGCCTCTGCTAATAATACACCTACCAGAGGTAGATCCATGAGCACTGGCAGGGATACCTTACCTCCGCCACCTCCTCCACCAGGGGAAACTATGTCTCCTCCTTCCATGAACGGTACGTTAACTTAAAGAAAGCTAGTGTTTTTTTTTCTGCTCTATTTTTCTATACTACATATAAAAAATGCACTTTTTGTTTTACACAACATACAATAAAAGTAATTATTTCTAAAGTATTTATCAAAAACTTATTTTCAACGAAAAAAAGTGAGAATAACTTATCTGATATAATATTTGCTAATGTTCCAGGTTCTATACCGGTACATTTACTGAATAGGAACGGTAGTCGATCAGACAGTCCTTTACCGAGTCAGCGATCAACACCTACGCCGCCAAATCACGCAGGCGCTGACGAGACGGATCCGGCGGTACCCCAAGATCTCCCGCCACCTCCACCTACTCCGGATCCCACTCCTCCAAGACCCATTTCACCACCGTGCAACATACCGCCGCCTCCACCACCGCCACCTCCTCCACCAGTTGCTAACGGGCCCACGGCGCCATTGCCATTGACAAATGGCGATATCGCAAAAATGATTGCGACCAATCCGCCGAAATTGAAGCCCTTAAAGAGTATTGTGGACGGTCAGTTGAGGAAGCCTGTCAACCCAAATATACCGTTGGTTGATCCGCGAAATGACTTGCTCAAAGCGATCCGCGACGGTAAGTTATGTTAATTAATACCGAACATTTATGTTAAAATTTAACAATATTTTATCTGAACGACCATTGTTTCTAGGGATAAAGCTACGCAAGGTAGAGAAAATCGAGCAGAAGGAAGTAGAGCGCGTGAATGCTCTCAACGACGTCGCATCTATCTTGGCGCGTCGCGTTGCTGTCGAGTTTAGCGATAGCGACTCGGCATCTGAGAGCGAATGCGACAGCGAGGGATGGGGTGAACAAGAAAGCAATCTGGCGTGACCCAACTCTTTGACGTCTACCGCCGCCACCTAGAAAAATGGCTGATTCGTATTAACGCTTGGACGCCATTCTAACGTTCCTCACAGCGCTAACTAGTGAGCTGATCTGTTTTATGTTCATTTCATGTTCTTGACACATCTCATTTTTGAAAATCTGTGAAACGCTCGCATGTTATATATTAGGTATAATTTCCAAGCCTACGCGAGAGAGAACCCAAGTAAATTTTAAATTATCAAAAATATGATCGTACACTATCTTCTTACAAAGATAATTTATTAAAGAAATGTGTCGCAAGATAAAGAATGTTTTGGATTTTAAGTTATTAAATTATTATTATTGCTCATTGAATCAGCAGAAACAGTAAGATATTGCTTTATATTTCTTCTTTTTGTGTCATGTTATTAATATGAAATTGAAGAGACACTGAAATGTCTGTATTGCACTTCGTCATTAGGTTACGATTATATATAAAAACATTCAGTTTTTCGTAAACAAAAAACTAATATTCACTAATATTCACAGAAAAAAAATCAAAAAGATTAAAAACAAAGTCTTTTCGACGATTTCATAGATCTTCTGATCATGATGTCGTCTGTATTTAGAGTTTCTTTAAATTAACTCGCAATATTGAAACGGCTGATCAACTAATCAGTCGACAAAGCAATAGTCCCACTTAGTTTAATTACTCTTTCTTTAACACTTCAAGAACGTACACTGATTAAATTGCGAACATAACTTTTGCTGCGACAGATTGTGATTTAAGTGTTGTTTGCAGCAAACGAGAATTTCGTAGCTTGCAAGGGCACGCATGCGAAGTTCGTACAGTTACTACTGTAATTCACAATATTTTTAATCTAGGGTTAGGTTATAAATCTTAGATCGGCAAGCAAACTCGCGTATAGATAAAGAAGCTGACAAGTTGAACGCCATTTTTTAAATTTTGAATTAAAATCGTTTTTATGTATACATTTTATATTGCTAAGCAAGTAATTATGAATTATACATGTTTACGAAACGTCAGATCAAAAAAAAAAGTTTTTGACTTGATTTGTTGTAAAAAATATAATTTTATTGATGTGTCATTTACATAGTTTAGAAACATATAATATTTCAAATTAATATAAATTATTTTATTACTTTTAAAGTTGTAAATATCCGTCAATCAAAAATATACAAATTCCGTTGAAATTTATGGTAAAAAATTATCGAATTGACTTTAACTCTTTGCGTTTGCACTCTCAGTCGCCACGGCATTTCATGCGACAACTCGAGTGGCGAGCGAGAGGCGACAGTCTTTTGTTTATAAATTATTAAAATATAATGTTTTTGTATATTAATTTATGTATAAAATTATTTTATCTGTAAGACATTCGTCACATATGCGCAAAATCATCTCGAGTTGTTACTTCGCCCGACTGAAAAAGTCGTCGAACGCAAAAGGTTAAATGTTGAATTCCTGAGGATCGATATTTTATTATTTGTGATTAGCGTATAATTCTTTTGTAAATTTATCATCGGTGATGGCATTCAAGTTGTCGCGTGTCAGCAAAATGCACACAGAAAGTGAACGTTGACTTGCCGAAGTTGTGGCTCGTCTTGTGGTAGAGCGACTTCCATCTCGGCACATTCCATAGCGAAATTGTTAACGACAATGCATAACGATTGTTCACTCACACACATAATAATAGTGATGACGATATAATCGTAACAAGTAATAATAATATATAAATATCTCTATTTATCCCTTAGACGAATGCTCCGTGTTAATACGTATATTACGAATTAAACCAAAAGATGCAGGGAATATGAGCGAGAGACTGTAAGTTAAAAAATCTTCTCAAAACTTCTTTCCCTATGTGCAAAGAAAGAAAGAGAAAGAGAGAAAAAGAAAACAATATCTCCGAGATTTATATTCTTCGCGTTTTGGAGTCGCGATATCTTCCATATGTTGATATATAAAAATGTACAAGATAATGCGAAAGTAATCACATTATTTCGAATAATATCCTTTTTTTTATATTTTTATATTCGGAATTTCAAGAAATAAAGACAGCAAATGTGCACGGATAAATGTTTCAAAATTTTTTGTAAGACAAAGAAAAAGAATTATTATCTTTTTAATTAAAAATATTTGAGACGAATCAAATTTATAATGCGATTATTTTCGCTGCGTCCTGGAAATCGTACTCTCAAAAAAACCAAAATACTCCGTTAAATGTAGAAAAAGTGCGAGAGAGTTTTAATATTTTTTTTAGCGAATATATTATTAGCGTATATAATTCGACAGTGCGAGAAAGATAAAACAATTATATTGTTCGTGAAACGGAGAGCACAGTTGCCAATCGAAAAGTGTAAACGTGAAAAAGAAATACGATTGTGATGTATTTTGCATCGATTTAGCACAACAATGACGACAATTCTAGATAAACCGATACGTGTGTGTTTTTGTTCTTATATATATATACATATAAAAACAGATATATATATATATATATATAAAAGATATCAATTCCTTTTAAGAGATTGCCGCAAGATTTTGACGGCCAAGACGGGGGAAAAAATTTTCTCCGCTACTCTTAAAAGTTTCTTTGAGAGTAAGATCTGTAAATTTTATTGTACGTAGGCGAATCTTCTGTAAGTAATGAGAAAGTAGAGCGAGCGATTTTGTTATTAAACTCGGAGGGTTTACTTTTTTCTTTTACAAAAAAAACGAACTAAATTTTACTTTTACATAAATTATTGCACTGTTCAAGTTTTGTATATGTGTGTGTGTGTGTGTGTACACACATACATACACGTATATATAGAGGTTTTTTTGCGCGCACACACACACAAAGTCTAGTAAATTATATTTTGATGTTTTTATCAGAAAACGTAGTAAAAAAACTTTGATATTTTGTTTTTTTTCTAAATACACAAATTTACTTCTAGTTTTAGGTATTTTTGAGTTATTTCTTTATCATGATGGCGTTCAAGCGATTCAAACTATGTTGCAGTGAGTTATATATTTGATGCTTCATTCTGTGTATAAAAAATATGATATAAAGGCGCAAATGCGATGTGAAATTCGTTGGCAACGACGTGTGTATATTTACGTAAATCTAAAAAATATATTGATAAGCTAAAGTAATAATCGCTTTTTATGTACTACGTAACGAGACTCGTCGAGATAAAAAGCGGATTGCTTGAAAATTCAAAAGCTTACATGTTTAATTTATTTGATGAAACTGAACGAAGGAAACGAAGTTATAAACTAAACAAGATCGCGATTATATTCAAAGAAAATTGATTAATTTCAATTTTTCCAATTTTCCCATAAATTATATAATATCATTTTGCTTTATTATAACGCGTATATATTATGTGTATATAGTATATTATAATGTGATTAACATTTATTTCTTTAGTAGTCAAGCCGCATTTTACGAATAGGATATTACATTTTGTTTCTTATTTACGAATATAATCGATATGAGTGAATTTGTTTAGCTTCACGAATGTATTACACAGTCAGATGTCTTTCTATTTGAATGTCCATTATACAGGATGCACCAATAATTCTCTTGAAAAAAACAAATTTCTTGTTTTGACTTTTCTATCTTTTAACGACATGTCATCACACAGATTCTCGGAAGATTACATATTAATTGTTAGTCGGGGAGATATATTGGGCGCACTCATATACCACATAATTGTGCAAATCGAAAATAGACATAAGAACACTAGACTTAGAGAATTATTCGATTCTTAGATATTTCTCGCCAATTTACAAATACAGTATTTATTAAAGATTTTTCTAAGAAAAAATAGGAAAAAGGGACAAAACAGATTTCTTCCCTTTTTAAATATAAGCTTCTTGATAACGCGCGAATTTGTACGAAACGAAATAAGTGTAATAATTCTCACTCATTTCGACCGCGCTTTCTATAATTTCCCTATAAATTAAATTATTGTAAAGTCCATATTCCAAAGCTTATGTAACCGAAGATACGTAGTCGATGAACAAGTTATCGAAATTCGACTAGTAAACGTGTCTTCGAAGAGAGAAAAAGAAAGAAAAAAAATCTTACGAGAGACGATAGAGGACAGCGTTCGGGCGCAAATTACTTTCCTCCTCTTTCCCCCCCTCCCCCCAAAATAAACTACTGAATCCATTTTGGAAAGGCGAGTCATTTGCCCACACTGTTACATAAAGCATACGATGGTATTAATAATAATAAGTTTGTAGCAAATCTGTACAGAACCACAAAAAAAATAAATCAAAAATTTCGTAAATTCTCCGTTTGATATTCGTTCCTTTTCAAAAAATTTATTTTTCGAGAGATTAACTGTAATCTCTCAATGTGAACATTCTGAGGTAAACTTTTAAGCTTGATCGATTTAAAGCTTTGTTTTTTATTCTTGTTTTGTGAATTATCTTAGTGATATTATTGATGATTTTCAGCGGAAAGGGATAGTTTATATATTGCAAGTCTATATTATATAATAAAATTAACATTTTTATTTGAAAAATCGAAATATACATAGATGCAAAAACAATTGTAGCACATTTTGGTAGCACCGATAAATAGACGCTGAAAACGTTATCTTTAGAGTGACTATTTGCAGACTGATTGCTGATCGCTTGATCGATGAGTCGTCAATTCTTTTTCTCTTAATTTCTTTTTATTTATTTTTTTTTATCTCGATTGAGAACGAATTAATCGAGCTTGCGATAGCTTACTCGCGAATCGATCGGAGTAATACAAAAGTCTCTATTCATCTCTGTCCTAATTTTGCATATTTTATACACAGAAAGTTTTTCAAAATTATTTTAACATAATTTTTATTACTTTAGATATATAAATAAAAATTTTATACGTAACTAATTAAGAGAATATAATTTTACAGAAGTAAAACTATTCCCGACATCTTTTTTTCTTCGAATTTGCAAGTCGATATTGATGGATGATACAAATCTCAAATAACATTTCATTCTTTTGCATTAATTATGTCTGTAAAAGAAACTGTATAAGAAACGGACATAGCCATAGAGAACAGTTGTAATTTTAATATAATAAAATTAAATTTTTTGTTCTCCAACCGATATGATCGTTGAGAATCGTTATACACTTCTCTACACAGAGGCGGAATATAATATGGATATATAAATATATATTTATACAAGGTGTATCGTAAAGCGTTGGAATGTATACTCTTTATTATACAGCCTGTATAACAAGATCACTTGTTATATTATATATTCGTCTTCGTAATATATAGTGATAGGAAAAAGGAACTATCGAGGATGTAACGGACTCATCTCGCCGATAAAATACCTCCTCGAATTTTGATCGATCTCTTTAATCTCCTTTTTTCTCGCTAATAAAACTGCTCTTAAATCTCTCTAATCAATTATCTAAAGATATTTTCTTAATAGCGTTATGTACAAACGTAAAACAAAAGGTCAACATTTGGTCACAAGCTTGATAATACATGTATTAATGATGATCGTTGAATGAGCGTTGATAATAGTGGACTTGATGCTATGAAATAAGTCGAGAGAGCAATTTAAATCTAAAAAAAACCTTATCTATAAAAATCGTAGTAGTTATATGATTTATGAAATAAGGATTTTGTTTCCTTGTGTTTAATTCCGGATTCTCGATTGTAAATCGAGAAGACTGATATATTTCTCCTTGAATGTAGAAATATTTGTGATATATTATTGGCACTGCAATGCTTTCTATACTTCGTTTGATTTATTCTCCGCTATTTCGTCATCGATAAAAATTGCATTGTCATTTGTAAGAAAATGAATATCGATATTAAAAATTAAACATAAGAAATCGCACTTATCATTTCTTGTCGATTACTTCCATTAATCATCTAATCTCATCTAATATTTTGTAGTTAATGAGACATTGATGAGATTAATCGTCGCTTTTTAATGTCATGATGTTCGTGGCAAAATTTTTTGGATTACAGATTTTTTTCTGTATATTTTGTATACTGCGCAAAGTACAATGTGAGTCATTATATTAATGACTTAAATTTCGTGATCATTGGCACTATAATCAATCGATCATCTTTTTTCTATAAATAACCAAATCAGCCTTTGTAGTATTGTTTTCAAGCTCGAAATTGAATGTACATTTACTAGAAAGAAACTTTTCCTACTTATGACTGAAATTATTCGACGTACGTTTTCTCGAGATAATATATGTAATTTGAAAAATCACATACAAAAATGAAAATATTCCCTTCAACGTTATTTCGAAGATGTTTTTGTTTTGTGACTAACAATGTAATTTATCTCATTTGGCACAATTTTATAAAGATAGACGATATTTGTGAGGCAAGATTTTCTATTGCATTTCGAGATATTCACTTTTCTTTTTTTCTAAGCATTAAAAACTTGCAGGTACAGAAGAATAATCTTGCTATTAAGAAAATATTAAATTAATCGAAAAGCATTAGTACAAAGAATAATAGTTATTTTCAAAAAAAATAAGAGAGTTATTTTTATAATAAAACCGTAATCGAAATTTGAAATCAAAACTTGCAAATATTTTTCAAAATATTTTCAAATCTCTTCTATAAATTTTAATCGGTTTTGATAAATGTAACATCTAAGCGAAACTTTATAGCGATTAATTCCAAATATACTTGCTGGGAAAATGTATCTCTCATCTTCACATATAATATATAATATATTCACATATAATATATAATATATATTATATGTGATATATATATATTCACATGTATATATATATATATATATACGATAAAATTTAAACGATGCAAAGTTGAACGAAGAGACAACAACGTACTCTAAATATTACTTTCCAGTTCATTCACCGATTTCGAAATCATCATTGACTCTTTCTTCTGTCCTCTTTTCCGTAAAAAAATGAATCATTTAGAAACCATTTTTAAAACCATTGCATAAATTTCTTAATTTATTAAATAATACATGTGAAAAATAATTTTAAAAAATAATAAAATTTAAGAATATTTATTTAATAATATTTATTTGTTTAATAATATTTCAATTCTTTTTTTTTAAGTTATATTATTAATTATTATGTATGTCTTTGACTGTGAAAGAGTTAAACGATGAATGACGATTTTCCAATAAGACTTACTCGGTGAACGATTGATAAACATTTCACACATTAACGACTAAATTGAGGATTTTGTGAAACGATAGTGGGTTGCTTTCATACGCGCGCGCGCGATCTTGCAATAGTCTAACAAAATAAGGTACGAGCAGAGCACCGCCGCTTTGGTTTTCACACGTTCATGTATTTTTTATTTTTTCTCTTTAGAAGGAAAGATAGAAACAGTCTTCGTATATATGTGTGAGAAATCATGTTATATAGTTTGTAAACCGACATCCACCGAATATATCCACCTGAGACTTTTTTCTTAATTTCTATTCTGTTTGTTTGTTTTCCTATTTGAAATGCAATCTTGCTAGATGATACAATGTCCGACTCAACTGAGACATGTTTAAAATTGTTTTACATTCTCTGGATTCACACTCTAGGTATCTGCGATGAAATCTTCTTCAGTTTGAAGAAACTCATTGATGACATCGTGCAACCTCGAATTTTTTTATCAAATTTCTTTTTCTCTTCGGATGGCATGACCTTTACTCTTGTTCCACGCTGATATCCACGGTTCTTACTCTGGACGAGTCAGTGGGCAACAGTTGAAGACGTTCAGGTTCCGCGTCTAGCATGATGATGCACATGAAGCTCTTGCCGGATGCCTGATCTCTGGGATAAATGGTCACTGGTGCAAACTTGTCTACCGAGCCTTCTACGTAGGAACAGAGCTTCCGATAAACCTGGGGAAAGTGCCTCCTCAAAGAAACACCCCGAAGCCTAAGTTGTCGCTGAATATTGGTGAAACTAATCTCTCGAGCTCTTCGCGACGTGTTCTGTCCATTGTTTCCGGGTAGCGATGTCAACACTAGAGTCTCCGGTGAGTCCATCTCCCTGGTGATGTTGCAGGGCGAGCCGGGTGTCTGTTGTCGCTTGGCTTGCGGCGACGTCGAGGACGAGGGAGGATGCTGCTTGGCCACACCGTCGAGTCTGATTTTGGCACACCTGGACACCAGTTGGCGTTCCCATCTGACAGCGCCGCTGGTAGGTACCTCGCTGACCACGCATACCGCTACATAGAGCACCAATCGTGTCTCCGGATTATACGTCTTACAGAGGCGCATCAGTTCGGCGTAGAGCTCGGCGCCCATCTCGCCCGGCAAAAGATCCGGCCAGCGTACATACGTCGGTTCACCGAGATCGGCGAAGCCGTTGCTAACGAAACGCTCTGCCGTCTCTGGACTCGTGAAGAAGCACTTAACTGCGCCGCGTCCATGAACGGAATAGCCCCGTTTGGCGAGAGCCGAAATGTGCTTGAGAGTTGCCGGATCCTCTTTTGCTGAAGACAACACCAGACGGCAAAGACTGCCGGCGCGGGAGTGAAGACAAGTCCTGCGATGACGTTGCCAATGAGCTCTACGGCATTCGCGCGAGCAGTACAGACAGGTGCAATTGTGACAGCTTTTGTACGTTCTTCTCGCTTCGGCCAGAGTCGTCGAGTTGGCGCACTTGTTGTTGCGGCAGCGAACCACTTTGTCCATGGCCGAGCTGCCGTTGGTCGTTGAATCCTGGGCGTTGTCGAAAGACACCCGACGGTGACGCGACGTACCGCGCGGCATCAGCGACGAGGACGAGGCGGCCGCGACCGCGGCGCGTGACGCCGGCAGCGTATCACTGCCCTCGCTCTTCCGTCTCGCCAACTCGCCGGAGTAGAAATTACGCTGATCTTCCGTAGCTGCCTGATGAACATCCATCACGCTCTTAGCGGACTCTGCGACAAGTCAGATTGATCGTTTTCGTCAATAGGGTGAAAAGGATAACTTTCGAGAAGGATTTGACAAAAGAACAATGAGAGAAGTCTGAGAGAGAACGATTGTGGTTTGATTGCTCGACAGTTTATTTTTTAATCATGTCAGATGTATATACTTGTAGACGGTAATTACGTGCTTCACTTCTATAAACGGCTTCGTAATACATAATATTTGTTTCTTTAAAAACTATCGATTCGATATGATTTGGAATTTACTCGAATAATTGCAGTACACAGGGGATGATGATGTTAATAATGATAAGTACTTTATAGAAATAAGAAGATATTGGGGTATAAATAAAATTGATAAATATTTATTATATATTATAAATATTTATTATATATGAGAATAAAAGGGAACGAGAATGCATCGTTCTCACACTTTCCTCTGTCATCGTCGCTGAGACTCAGCACGAGAGACGCGTTAAGCACAATGACGTGATGATTGTAAAGCAAGCTATATGAGCGTGATAATGATATGAAACTGATTGGCGTGACATTTTTTTAATGATACATACGTGTGATTTTTAATGTTCTTCCTTACTTCTAAAAGATCTACTTTTTTCTTTTGTAAATTCGCGCATTTTTTAGCAGTGATTCCACAACTTAGCGTTTGAAGAGCAATTAGATAGAAAAACATAAAACTGTAAAATAAATAACAAAAATATTTGAAACAATAATATTTGAAAAACCAGAAAGCTAATTAATAAAACCTGCGTATTGAATTCAACACATTTACAAAAAAACTAATTTGTAATTTTAAATATTAAAATCAAAATTAAATATTAAGAATATTTAGATGTATAAGAGAGATTTTTTTCAGTTTTAAATCACAAAGTTTGATTTAAAACGATAAACATGGTTTACATTTTTTAAGTTAAAAAGTTTGGTTCGAGATTTTTACATTAAATTTCTGTTAAAGGTTCTTGTAAAAAAATTAGCTTGCAGTGTTTTTTTGTACTATATTCTTTTTCTGAATGTGTATGTGTGTGTGTGTGTGTGTTATAACACATATATAAATATAATTTTTTTTAATTATATTTCTGAATGAATATTTTATATTTCGTTGAATATAGATTATGATAGATATAATTAGAAAAAGCGTTATTGCAATAAAAGCGAATAGACACTTCTATGAGTTTGCGTAATGGCAAAATTCGTATCCAGCTCACCTCGTGTGCCATCAAGCTTGATCGTGCACAATATCGCAAAAGTCTGTCTTTTTTAGTTGCACCTTCTCATAATTTCTGTATTGTGAATAAAAGTAATATATTCAAATTTAATAAAAACAAAATTTGTTTTCAATTTTCTCGGTGAATATGACACAGATTTATAATTCAATAGATCTTCGAATATCCCACAAAAAAAATATCCGCGATCAGCACGAAAAAAAAAATAAAGATCTGCAGAAAGGTATGTCTGCAAATAGCAGGGAAGTGCAGAAGGCACATACTGTCAAAAGACGGACCGAAGAAAAATATAATACAAGAAATATAGATAGAAAGAGAAAAAGTGTCGAGAGAGTTTTGGTGATGATTGTTGCCTTACGATTTTCGTCTCGGCTCGTGTTATTAATCATGCGGTCCTAATTATTTGCGCGATTATAAGCGAGCGGCTGCTGCGACGGCCGACCACGGCCGTACTCATCCTTGGACTGGGGGGTGACTATAACCCCGCGAAGGGCTTTACACGCCTTTAGGCTCGCCTCTGCAAAGGTGCAAAAGAATGTGAGTTCGACGGGCTCGAGACGCGTTTTATCGCTTCTTCTTCTTTGGTATCAGGTGTTGTTCTCGTGGCGTGTATAAATCGATAGAGGTTCAATATCAGTCGAGTCAATATCAGCCAGACTCGAGTTAAAAAGCGGTACTTGTACTGCTGATTCGATTAATTTTGTTTTATCAGCAGGATCTAGTAATTTTTTCTTTAATTCATCGGAGATGTTTTTAAAGAAAGTAATTTTTCTAATTTGTTAATATTTTTCTAATTTGTTGTTCATCGCGGCGCTAATAAATGTAAAGATGTAAGTATGATATGATGTATGTAATTTCTTTTGAACATCATTTCGCAAATCTGCTTCGAATATGAGCGTAATCTTCGCGGGTGAAGGATGAAAGCGAATGATGACGAGGCGAAGAGAAACGCAAGTCAACTTACGCGTCACAAAATAAGAATGTATGTCACGTGTGCATCTATCTAGGTGTCCCATAAGAAATATCATCAGCAGCAGGATTTATTTTAACTATACAAAATTAAATTCAAACTTTCTCTTTAAAAAAACAAGATTTAAAAAAAATTAAATTAAAAATTTTAATTATATTAAAAAAAATTATATTTAAAAAAATAAATAGTTCTTACAAGATTATAATACAAATAATCTTAAACGCAAAAAAATTTTCCATACAAAGACAATTTTGCTGCCGATAACGTACAACTTTTTACGACACTTTATTCAGTGTGCACACGTCTCGTTCATCAGGGATAGGAAGTTTGAACATACGAATTTAATCGTTCTTGATAGGATCAGCCGATCAGAACGAAAACTTACATAGTCCTCCTACCTTGGAGGTCTTGGTGTAGGTCGCTGCAGCTCTTTCCGGCATTTGCCTGGCCGACGTTCATATGGCGATGGCGGATGGCGGACGTGGCGGTCACGACGGGTCCCGGGCCAGGACTCGGGGTACGCGACGCGGGTGGCAGCCCCAGAAGGGAGTCGAGTACGTCCTCCAGAGTCGTGGAGCCCGGGCTCGGTTTGTTCCGTAGAAGAGCTGCCGTCGCCATCGCCTCGTCCGTATCGCTCTGGCCCGATCCTGATCATCGATATCATGCGGGGGATAAAGAAGAGACAGAGAGGTTTGCGTCATCCTCTTGGCCTCGAAAGTGTACGTGCGTGTTTGTGTGTGTGTGTGGTACGGAGAGAGAGAGAGAGAGAGAGAGAAAGAGAGAGAGAGAGAGAAGAATGGGACAGAATCCACTCACATTTTTCATTAACTTCCGTAATTAATAATAAAGCGATTATTTTCTCATTTATGTGCGTGCCCTTTTTTTATTGTAACTTCTCGCAATAAAAAGCATGTGTATCTGTGCTGTGTGTATGTGAGTGTGTAAAACGACAATAATCCTTTCAAGTTCATCGAAAGATTAAAGCAGTGCTGTTTTCTTTCACACTGTACCCATTATTTGTATTAGTGTGTTAATTTTCTCTTAATAATAATAGTGTTGATTTTTCATATTGAGTTTTAGCAACTTTCATCAACATAAATCAATAATACACACACAATAAATCATCAACGTATTTTTTTGTTTACTGTTGATTCACTCGTAGTGAAACGTGCAACTCAATAAGTACGATATTTATAGGTATGTGCCAAATAACAAGTTTATATTTCGTATAGAATTGTTAATTATCAAACAATTAACATTCGTTGTCATCAATTGTGCTTTACGCGCGCATAAACTACATCTACCGAGGTCTAGATAGAAAAATAATATAGAAATGTAGATAGTTATATACATCGTAGTCATATAAGCAACAAAATTCTGCAGCACTTACCGTGACACAAGCAGATAACATAGTAGAATTTAGCGAATAGATTGAAGTAGATAAAACAAATACTTGCGAAAAGTGATCGCACTATTAAACCGGCTATTTGCAAAAGTACAAAATACATGTACCATTTACATGTACATCAAGAAATCATTTAAAGCTGTAAAAAGTTATTTGTTTATTTGTTTACTAAAATCAACCGATTGAATTAAGAACGAAACACATATACAAAAGTGAAAAGAAAAAAAAATAACACAATCAAGAGAAATATACAGATTACCGCAATAATACAGGAATCTTACGGAAGGAACATCAAAGACAATGAAAATAATTTATTTCTTGCAAAAGATAATAATTACGTTCTACACAGAAATAATAATCGTTTGATGTGTCCGAACAATAAGTACGAACTGATCGACAGAGAAAGAAAAAGAGAAAAAAAGAAAGAGAGACACGTGATAACACCGGGCACGCAAAATCATTGTGAAATTATCGTTTCTTATATAATTTTTGCACCATTTCAATTTTCTCTATCTATATTGTTTCGCGCACTCAGTTCTAAAGCCTCTTGCACAATGCGAGGGAACAGCGATAGCGATAAGAAATAGCATCGGGTATAAGAGAGAAATCCCTTCGTGCGAAACATGAGTATTGGCGGAACGCTTGTGATTGGTTCAATCTGTTGTATCTTTGAACATAACAATTGAATGAACCAATTACGAGCGTTTCGCCAATTACTCACGTTTGCTCTCCTTTATACCCGATATTTCTTATCGCTATCGCTATTCTCTCGCATTGTGCAAAAGGCTTAAAGAGAAAGGATGATTAAAGCACAACAGAGAAGAAAAAAAGGAAGAAAAAATACGCGCAAATAATTTTGCGAGCTCCGGAGTCGTGATTAAAATATAATAACAATTATAATAATGCAATTAAAAATAATACAAGTAATAATAATAATAATAATAATAACAGTATTGATAATGATAATGATGATGATCATGATGGTGATGAT
>QVOB01009459.1:0-19179 GCA_014839585.1 Pseudomyrmex concolor | reverse complement strand
CAAAAAATATTATTTTTCAATACTTTCTTCTTCTATGTTCTTTTATAGGATGCGAGCTACGTTTTTACAGAAATATATAATAAGTCATACAACTTTAGAGACAATATGTACAATTTCTAATGTGAACTCGAATTTATTTCGAATCACGTCGCAATTACACGCGGAGAATCAGTTGCGCGAAGGTATGTTTCGCACCGATACAGCGCAATATTTAATATTCCGTGTAAAAAACACTAATGAAAACGGCCTTCCTGCAGCAGTTGGCCGCAGCATCGCCGTAATTAGATCGAAATTTATTTTCCAACTCGCTGCATTAGTACCGGAATATTATTTCATTGTTTTACTAATAACCGGTGTTGTGCACGCGAAAGCAGATTTTCTCTCACATCGGAGATTTAATTTATATATTCTCTCGATATCTCATTAAAAATTAAAATTTGCCGTCTCGCGAATATCGATTTTATTAATCGGTGGCGCGCCATTGATAATCGCAATACGCGTAATCTCTTCTTCCTTTCTGAAATAACAACTTTTAATTAAGCTTGTTATTGAAACCAACGAAATTCGTTATCTATTATTAGCTAAGTAGTCTACAGAATTCGTATTGTTTAAAGCAATATTAAACATCAATATACGCAATTGAGTAATATTAAAAAATCTGTAAAGATAAGTAGCGTTTGTAATTGACTTGCCGGAATGAATAGGGCGCGGCTTTCTCGCGATTTTCCTGGATTAACTCTCAAACTCGCAGTCGCGCCGGTCGGTATATAAAGTAACGAGGGAAGTTACCGCGTAATTGGTCCGCATTATTTGTGTCCGTGTGAGCACCTCGTACTCGGATGAACTTCGATTGAGGTTGCGCGAATTCGATCGAAGGTTATCTACGTTCGCTCCTAGAGTAGCGCGGCGCGAGTTCCAAAGGAGGAAGTGTGTGTGAAAGTCGTTGTTTCATACTCCTTGCGGAATTTCTCTTGTGGCGAGGCATCGTCTGCGCGGCTATAGAGAACGTTAATGATGAAAAACGATCAATCTACACACGAATGGCCCTGAACTACTCTTGAATCTATATGTGTAACAGTGTGTACAACTGTATACGAAATATCGTAAATAAACTTTCGCGTAAATTTGTCGTGAGATTATCAGTTATCGATCGCAATTTGCAAACGTGCGACTTTTTCCAAGCGTTTTTGAATATTTAACTCTTCGTTCTCGCAATTGTCGAATTTCCAGGTTCTTTATCTTCGCAATATCGCGAACGCACTTTAGTTTTGCACACCAATTTCATACATTCAAAATTTCGAAATTTATACGCTAATTTTGTTGTGATTTATTCACTCGTGTTAAGAGAGGAAATATATATTTGATTTAACACTTAAATAATAAACACTACTTATACATATATAATTGTTAGTATTTTGACGGAGAACTTATTCAAGCGTAATTTTAACTGTTACGCACAAGAACGTTCATAATTATTCTCGCGTATTTGCTATTTAATTCCATACGTATTTTATTTCAGTTAATTTTTGCGTCGAATGATTGTTTGTTTTCGGATAGAATTATACGCATCAGATGTTCTTTAGACACAACAGAATACGCGAAATTTTATAGCAATTTATTTGCTTTAATAAAAATTATTACTTGCGCGCTATGTTCTAGTTTTTTTTATTAAATGAAATTTTTAACATGTCACAATTAATTAGCAAAGTAGAAAACAATAAAATAACACATTAGGCAAACTTAAAATAAATCTGAAATTCGTAAATTTGTTTTTGCTAGTTTAAAAAAAAAAGTTTTTTAAATATTGTTTCTTTTTGCTTAATTGTTCTCGACGTGTTGATCAAATTCACACGGAACTTTCTATTTGCAGACCACTCTTTTGAGCGTATTATGTAAATGTTTTCCGCAAAGTGCCTAGATTTAATGATGAAACGTGATCTGCGTCATCGATTGTTCCGCTTAACCGCCGTAGAATTAATTTTCGGCAAACGATTATGAGCGCGCGAAGCGCACGTGTTTCGCGCGTAGCTGGCTTTGTTTTTTTTGGACGGAAATGGAGAAAGGGATGAATTTTCGCAAAGTAATCAGAAGCGACGGGAGTCACGTAAACGCATAATTGCAGCCGGTTCGTTTGCACCTACTCAACCGTGACACTCCGAGCGAAATAAGCTTCCGCGAGGGAATCGTCTTACATTACCCACGGAACTTTGCCGCGCAATCTATGTGCTTAATGATGAAAGATGATCGTCCGGGCCGAGTTCTAATTTATCGCTCGTTTATCGGCCGACGTTTCATAAACGTTTAGACCAATCGAGGGCGAAACAATTCTTCTCGCAAAACTTAACGACGGGCTCGTTTAATTTGCGTTAACTGGAAAACTTTGTTCTAAGAATTGATAGCGATTTTGATGGAAGTTTGAAAGCGCTCGTGCAATCAATCATAATTCAGAACAGATTGTGTATCATGACGAGCCAAATGAGGCTCGAAATGTTTGTCATATTCTGAAAACAATCAAAAACATTTATCCAGTTCATCAAAAACATTTATCCAGTTTGCACATGTCGTTGATTTATGTTATGCACGTGACATTAGAACAAAACAATACATTGATCTCAATAAAAAATTTTTCAATTTGCGCGTGAAATATTAGCATATTGAAACGTGCGGCGCTTATTTCAAAGGAGAGTAAAAACTTGATAAAATTACATTGTTATATGTGATATTTTCATTAAAACTTCAATTACAAAGCAAAGGTACTTGCATTGGCACCAGCCAATGCAAGTAATAATAATCGGTCAGAAGAGAGCATGAGAAACATGCTTCTGACCGATTATTATTGCAAGCTGATGAAAAATCGAGATGTAATTGAGAGGTAATTCGAAACAAATGGATTAACATGTGATGTGACATGTATTGATATTTCCGTATTGATTTTCTCTCATTCTCTCTCTTTCACACTCATCACGTGACACTATTGCGATGAATATTGTTCATCTCCCTGTAGAATTATTCCAAAATCGGCTATATATATATATATGTATATGCGTGGAGTATAAATAACGAAATACGTTTAATCCGATCAAGCCGGGAGCAGTTCCGAGATTTATCGTTCGATACACTGCATAATTCATCGATTCTTAGCACGCCGGATTTGTAAATCGTACCGCAGAATATTCCTCTCGACGCAAATTGTGAACCGGATAAATTGCTTTTTGGCGATATGTTTTGTTCTGCAAAATAATATTGCGTAATTCTGTGGCACTAAATAAATTTTTTCGATTTTCTTTCACGAAATTTCAACGAAAAAGTCATTTTTCATTTTCGATTGAGAAAAGCGTGACTGTTGATATACACTGTATGTGTACACAACATCGTGCTCGATGCGTTTTGCGCTAACAAGTTCCGCGCAGCTAGCGCGTTTCTCGTTCTTTTGCTTTGCGCGCGTTTTCAGACGTCAAAGCTCCTCTTCACATCCGCCAAGATGCGTTAAGGCGGACGATACGGGAGGTGTCGGCGTGTTAGAAGAAACTTTTTCGAGAAAATAAAATATCAAAAGGTGTAAAAGCACGAGGTTAAAAAGGGGAAGAAAAATCACGAGACGCTCGCGCGCGCACGCGCGCGTCTTGGCACGTTTCCATGTACTTTAAATGCCGAAAGTTCATTTACAGAAAATTGCGCGAGAATACTTGCATAATCGATAAAAATGCTTCATTTATTCGCGCGATGTTCTTTTATTTTCGTGCAATGTTTTTTTTTATTATTTTCTTTCATACTTCTCGAGTTTTAATGTCTATTCTCGCGAGAAAGTGAGCTGTATCAATTATATTTCTGTATTAAATTTAATGTAAATAAAATCGACTATTGTTTGATATATATATGTAAGACTAATACTTTTACGATATATATTCTAATTTCTTACGCTATATTTTATGCATTTTATTCCGGTAACGCAATATAAATATATGACACGATCAGCGGGATGAAATACGAAGGATTGATGCGGAGAAGAGAGTCAGAAATGAATATCCTCATTGATGATAACTCGCACGCGTTCTGAATCGGTTTTAACGTCGCAGCTATTTTTATGCGACCTACTTTATGCTGAGTCTTGTCGTAACGAGCTCGCCTTCAAACAAATTCAAAGTACCTCGAACTCGTTTCTAGTCGTTCGTTCGGCAATAGCGAAATTTTCGGCTTCTCCGATAATACCGCTTCCTCATAAAATCCTATCGTGATTCCGATTCAAGTGTCTCGATCTCACAATTTTATTCTTGTCACAATTTTACTTCTCGATAGAGAAAAAAAGAACTTGCGCATTTTTCAATCAATAAATGCGGAACCAAATATAATACAATCTTTTTCGAGAATTTTTTTATAAAAATAAGTGTTATTTATTAAATATTGCTTTTTCTATATTTTTGTAAAATCTAAATGTGTATTTTTACACTTTTTAATTTAATGTAAAGGCAATCTAACTTGATTCTTTTTCTTGGACATTTATTAGTTTCATTTATATTCTTATTTGAATTGTACCAAAGTAATTTTTCTTTTCTGTTCGAAAACAAAGAACATTTTTTCGCAGTGCGTTAAGTGTGATATCCGTTCATCTCAATTTCATTTCAATTTATTTTATAATCGGTCTACTATTAACGTTCTTTGTTTATACAAAAGATGCTTTATTTCGCGTAATTGCTTTATGTCGTGTAATCGAGCGTGCAGCAGCGGCTCAAAATAGTTGGTGCATTCTTCTTCCTCGCGCGCGCGGTGTGGCGTTTAAAGCATGTTCGGCGTCGTCGCGCAAAATTAATTTCACGACCGTTAATCACGCAGAATGACGTTTCATATGCGCGCCGGAGTCGTCCAGTGTCGCGACGAAGTCGCCGCGTTACAAGAGAGACCGTCCCATGGAATTCCACACCATCACGCGGAGAAGAGCTCGCCGGCTGAGCACTCGGAGGATCGTATAAGCCCTTTCGCGTCGCACTCGTCGCGTCTGTTCGTCACAGCTTTTTCACTCGGGGTGTAGAGTGTTTATTCTGTCTCTTTCTCTCTCTCTCTCTCCCGACTGCATCCCCGTCGTCGTTCGTCGAACTCACCCTCACTTGCGAGGGCGTCTGCCTCGCGGCGGTGCAACGTTTCCAAGACGTCGCTTCCGTCACAAAATGCAAGGGAAGACACGAAGATAGATTGAAGACAAAGAAATACGACATTGTATTCCGGAGAATTTTCTTAAGACGGTCAAAGCTTCTAAATGTGAGAAAAATTGTGGAAGATGTATAAATTTAGACGGTGAAAAGAAAAAGTTTCAAAGGATACGTATGGATTTGTAAGTTGTAGAGTGAAAGATGAGAGAGAGAGATAAATGCCGAATAAATGCGTACTTCCTTCCTCCCTTTTTTCCCGTCATCACAAATAATCTCTCAAATTCACACGGAATCGATCAATTGTGTGCGAACACACGCTTAGTATGTGAATCGAGCTGCATAACGACTTTCGTCCGGAGAAAACGCTTAATGAAATGCGACCGCGGGATGCGCACGTCGGGCGAGATTAATCGCGGTGAGTTCGGAATGCAAACGGGCGGATTCGTCGAAAATTGCAGGGGCAACGTAGTAACGGGCGAATAAATCAAGCGCCCGTTTAATCCGCGACGTTCGCAGCAATTATGCAATATCGCGAAAGGCGGCGATTAATTAGCCATTTCCTTTGGTCGGAATCGGATGATTTGCGCGTCTGGTGGATCGGCTCCGTTTTCCCGATTAAGAGACGATAATCCAGTTGAGAGATCGCGTCCGCGAAGACACGTCCGCAGAAAGACGTGCTCTCTCTTTCTCTCTCTCTCTCGGAAATGGAGGAGAGCGCTGGGATAAAAATAAGGGGATAGAAATATAGCTCGATCTTGTTGACCAGCCATACGAAAACCCCGATGCTCGTTAAAATCGACAGCACAGAAACTCGGATATACCTCGGAAATATACAGGATGTTTCATATTTTCGGTTTTGCCAATATACATTTTGCCGATAATTAAGTCTGTGGTAAAAATACATACAACGAAAAGTGTGTTTGTGCAAAAAAACTGTAGCAATTAACTTATTTATTAAAAATTTTAATGGAAAAATCTGTGTGTCTTTAAAGTGCTGCACTTGCTGCTTAATATGTGAAAGTAAAATGTCATGTAGTAGCTCGTAACAAAATAACAAACCATATTTGTGAAAAGAAAAGGTTTTAAATTCTTTGTGGGAAAACAAAATATTGAAATATAGCATTTCTTGAAGCACCCTGTAGTCTTCAACAACGTTGAGACGAATATCCGTTTGACGAACGATCTCGAAAGAATCATGGAGAGAAGAAACATTGAAGCATATTATCGATATCGCACTTGTGTACCACAGTTCTAGCTTACGCGTGAGATTCTATTGTTACATTGAATGTAGCTTGCAGTAAGATTATTGGAATGTAAAATCTATTGAAAAAGGAGAACAATAAGCCAGAAATAAAATTAATAAACGGAAAGTGTAAAATAAATAATGGTTTTTAGCTGAATTAATAATAAAACGATAAATACTAAATGAAGCAAAGCTATCAAACAAATAAAATTCAGATAATTAAATTCTCTATAACTCAATATATCAGGGAATGTAAAATAAAATATACGGATCGATGCTACGCGCAGCTTAATTAAAAGTAAAATAAAGCGAGCAAGCTTGATCGAAGTCTGAATAAGATAAAATAAAGAACTAGACCAGTGCACAATCACAATCTAACGAAACTAAGATAAATTAAGCGACTGCGAGGAAGATCGTAACCTGATTAAAATAAAATAAAAAAGACACCGATGCAGACACTCACGCGCACACACGCACGCACACACATAGAGGACTTTATCTGAAGTGCAGTAAATTCAGTAACCTCAATGTCGAATTGTTTAAAATAAACTGAATCAATGAAAAAGTAACGCGAACACGAAGTGTGTCGGCAGATTGTTAATCTCTTCTACTTGTGATTTTTTAATAAGCTAACATTCAGAATTATTCATCTCGAATTATTCACAGAGCTCTTCGAATATCTCTTTTTGAGACTATAAAACTAGCATCTTTATATCGTTGTAAATGACATTGTAAAATTTCTGTACAAAATATCCCGGCAATAATTCAACTATTTTTCATGTTTTGTAATTTAGATAAATAATTTTCAACACAATATCTTGTACGATAAGATGCAATACATAGCAATTATGATGGTAAAAATAATAATAATAATTATAATTATTATTAATGATTAATACATTGTTTTGTAGTGCTTTTTTGTGATAGTCTTAAAGATCAGTAGTTACAAGTAGAACGGAACAGACACAGGCGAGTCAAACGCGATCTGGCTTACGGCCATCGGAATTCAGTTGGTCGACGCCTTGCGGGGCGTCGAACCCTTATTATGAACCAACGGCACCGCTTGATGCTAGGCTCCGGGGGATGCACAAGGGACCGCGGGACTAGGGGAAAAGGTAAATAACGTTCGAGAAACCAATATCGGTAAAGCCCCGGCTGCTTGCGAGACAAAAGTTTCCTGGTCGAGCTCGCCGGGCAAAAGCAACTTCCGGCAATAGTGTTGCGGCAAAGAAGAAACAGGAAACGAGTGGGTAGAAGAGAAAGGAAAAAATAATGCGCGCGTCCCGTTAGCTTCATCGATCATCGGTTTGTAACTATCCGGTCGTAAAACATTACATTTTCCGCGAAATGATGTTTCTCCGTTTGCAAAGCGACATTGCGCGTTCGTCCAACGAGGGTTTTATCGCCCTTATCGCAGTATTCCTTTTTCGAGAGATTTCTTACCGTTACCAGAGCGTAAGTTGACATTACGAATTACTGATTAAATTAAAAACCTCTCTCGTTCTCCATTAATCTCTCACAAGTTTATTCTTGAGAAATCTTTGATTTTTACAATAAATCGTATCACAAAATTGAACACTTTTTTCTTTCATTGTACATACTTTTTTTGAGAAAATAATAGATGTCACGTTTTCTTGGAAATCGATAGGTTATTGTTTCAGAGATACGTTTTATTTAAGATCTTGAAGTTACAACGTCGTTTCTCGAAGCGCAACAATACAGACGCGTGCGTAAAACGCGAAACACCGGCTCTTCGATCGTCAAGGATATGCGCGAGAATATCAAAGAAATGAAAAATACGTTCGAACGAACGTGCACGCACCAGTATATGTCATAACGCGATCGCGTTGAAATCTCGTGAATTAAGTGCATTCGTGTAACTATTCGTGGTCGGTTCTCCGCGCTGTGCAGATCGCCGGGAATGAAATACGTGCTATGGAGAGAGAACTGAACGCTTGTCGGCCCTTCGCAGAGTATCGAATTCATGAAATGGCTTTTTTCGTGTACGGATGCAGTTGGAAATCGAGTCCGTTATCAATCTTTTTGGCCAGACCTCGATATTACTCTCGCGCGATTTTTGAGCGTATATCACGCTTTTAAAGCGGAAATCTCAGCGCGGACAATGTGTGATGGTTCGAATTCCAACAGATGCTACGTGCCCGCGTGCTCTCTAAATTATAAGTTATTTTTCAAATAGAATTTACTTAAAACTAATTGTACAGAACAGAATATTGCACAACAAAGATCTTCATTTTCAGAAAAAAAATTTTTTTATTGTATTTATTATAATTTGTAAATTTTTTCCACACAAATAATGCATTTAAAAATACGTTCTCGAAAGCAACAACATTCTCGAAGCGATTTCTTCGTAAATTTTTTACCGGCAGTAGTGAAACACGCATATTCATAGAATCGCGAAGGCGGTCGTCGGCTCATCGTTTACATTCTTAGTATGGGCCTCGTCTGCAGGAATTGCACTTCGTTCGCACCAACGATTTCTGAGTAAACTTCCGCGAGGGTAAATGGGACGCAAATATCCCTCGCATTTGAAACGCGATTTATCGAGGCCAGCCCCTTACGCGTTACGCAGCTCTCTTCTCCGCTAACCTCCCCTCGCGCGCGCACATACATTTATGTAATACGATTACCGAAACGAGTCGCGCCGTCTTCGTGTCAACATGCTAAATGCGCCGAAGCCAGAGTGTTTAAATAAAAACAGCGGCTGTGACTTGATCAGCGACACGATTGGGCTAAGACGAAGTCAAAGATTGAAAAGGCAGAGTAAATTTATTCTATCCTTTTGCACCTTTCTATTAAAAGGCGAAATCTGAATTTCTCTCTTCGGAAATTTGCCTTGACTTGTTTGCACATTGACTGCAAACAGTCTGGAAATGAAAGCTTCCAGAAAAAAGAGAGAAAGAACACTTTTCAGTGAAAACCGAAAAATTTATATTATAAAAATCATTTTTTTTATTATTTTCTGAAAAATTGTTATAAACATTTGACCTGTAATTCGTTGTTTAGGGAAATGTTAGATGGAAGTTACGAGCTTTCGAGTCTCGCGTTGCAGCAGCATAATAGAGGCGCGCAGCGTTATATTGCATGTAACGACATCATAAGTGACTTACTGCTCGTGTTTCCGCTTTTCACCGACCCGCAACATTTGCGCAGTAAAAGCAAGATAATGCACAGGGTAATATTAACAAATATCCTCACCCTTTGATCGGACTTCCTTAACGGTTGCTGCGTGCGTGCACGTTTACCGCGTAATTGCAGCGGCCGGTGGCATTTACTCATGTATTGACGTTCCTCGGAGCGCCGCTACGTTTTGCATAGTATTGCAACAAATAATTACGTTCATTAAAATTATCACGTTACGTTAAACACGTCGCGACAAAGTCGCGCGATGTTTCGCCGAAGTTATTTTCCAACTAATTTGCGCCTTTAACACGTCGATCAAATGTCTCTCGTTCTCAGAAATTGAATTATAGATAATAATTCTGAATTACAATATTATCTAGATAAGAAGTTTTTGTCAATTGCAATATTTTTCTAGCGCTTTACATTTTTTTTCATTCCATTATTAATTTCTCAACTAAACTCTTTTTATTACACTTGTTTAATTTTTATTTAATTTCTTATTTGCGCTCTTGCTTTACTTTTTAGTTTTTTTGTTAAAAATGTTTATTTTAAGCAAACAGCGATCTATCTCTAATATTAATGGTAAATCGATTGGAAATAACTTCCGGATTTTCTGTACACATTCAATTACGCAAAAATTAATTTTCTTATATTTCTCCGATTATAGGTATTTTCTACATACATATATGAAATAAAGTAGTGATGGCATACACTCGTAGCCGGGACATGCCGCCGTGCGGAAAGCACGCTAAGGCGCGCAACGTGCTTGCGATAAATCGGGAGCGCGGTAAAATAGAAGTTTTCCGAGCGATTGAGCTTACTCGGAAATGCGCGTGGCGTATTTTTCCTACCACCACCGCCGCGCCACCATTTTTCCGCAAACGCGGTGGCTCGCGATGAGTTACAACCGTCATAATGCTATGCTAGTCGGCGCCTCGACGCGGTCACGTAGGATTCGTGTACGTGGACCGGGTTGGTTTGCAAACACACACGTATAACACGCTGATACACGTTCGACGAAGACGCAACCAAAAGATTATGTTGCGCGCATTAAACGCTCGCGCTCGATATACGAGCAATTATGCATTCGCGACGCATCCTCGTCGACGAGTGCAATGTCATTTCGATTGTGCAACCTCGATTACGAGAGATCGCCGGGAGATCCAATTAAATCCGAATAAGTAATTCTTTTTCCACGCAATCTCGTTGAAAAATATTGTGTGTTTGAATTATATTATATTATAAAAAAAGAGAATATCGTTTTTACTGTTGGCGCAAATTAATTGATTGATTTTCATCTCCCGATTCTCATCGAAACTTTCGGATTTAATTTCTGTCCATAAGCATTAATGGAAATCTCAAGTTTGCCTTATCGCGAAATGCAATTAACGAGGATTAACGCGCCCGGTCGTTCGATCCGTTGTGTCATGCGGCGAACTGCACTCGGCTGGCTACCCCTATAGATTACGTATGAATAAATGATCGACCGCGACCCGGTGGAATAACCGCCGTTGAGCATACATGTACACGGACGTTTAGAGCGTGCTCTCGCACGAGTGGCGTGCAAGATCGTCGTCGTCGTCGTCGTCGTCGTCGTCGTCGACCGCCAGACGGCATTAAATGGTCGACCGCGATCCCGGGTGGTAAGAAGGGCAGACGGGGGTGCGAACAGGGTTCCTCAGAGTGCGACGGCGGTGACGGTTCTTGCGGAGAGTGTAAGAAAGACTGGCGAGCACGAGAACGAGCAGCGGCGAGCCCAAGGAAACCCAGATTAGATCTTTGCCTTCCGAGAGGGTTAAGCTCTACCGGGGTCCTACGTCGCGATAAGGCCTGCAAACGCGCTCGTTCGCGGAGCTTTCGTGTCGAAACCCGACGCCCTCTCGCGTGTCGTCCTTCTTCCCTTCTCCCTCATACTCTTATTCTCTTTCTCTCACACTCGGCTCGCTATAACAACGGCGACGGCGTTATAAAAATATTCCAGCGCGTCGGTCGTGGTTTCTTCGATACGCGAACATTCGTGACACGAATCCCTGCCTCTTAAAAGGCGCTCGCAAATATGCTCGAAAGATCGTACAACCCCTTTTGCTCTTATCGCAAATCTCCCCGCTGCTTGGTCGATTGCGACTTCTCGATTTTCTCGAACTTGACCGCGCGATAATTTTCTAATTTCAGAGAAATTACACTCGCTTCTTTTACTGAATTGATTTATTTCTTTATCAGGTAATTTTATTTTGATAGCGTTATTTCCTATTGTAATTTATATTTGCTAAGCCGTTTTGATAAGCCGAGGTTTAAAAACAATATGCAGCTACTCTTCAAAAATAATCCAAACGTTCGCAAACTTTGAAAAAAAAAAAAAATTACTGAAAACTGTCACCAATCTGTAGCACAAAAGATAACAATAGTTTAAGTAAAACAATATTACTTTCTCAGTGTTTTAGTTATTTAGAAGAAATATAAGAAATATAATAAAGAATCTTTTAAAAAAATATATATAGCCAAATATAGCAGAATAAAAATGGGTAAAAAATCGTGTAAAAAATCGTTATCTAAAACAACAAATGCGGTTCAATTCCGCAAACGTAGTACATAAAAGTAAAATATTTATTTTAAAACATCTTTTTATATCTCTTCATATAAAAATCAAAAGCTTTCATGTGTGTGTGAATATGAAAAGCGCAACCAATTTTACTATTATTTATACAGTAACGCGGTAGGAAGAAAAATAATAGAGTAACACATATTTATTTATTATTAAATTCATCGGCACAGATATACAAAACCGAATGATACTTTTTACTGTCTCATGCATCTTTTTATCATTTGCGCGCAACTCACAATCGTGCAAAAAAGATTCCAGTAATTAAAACGTTAAATATAGATGAGAAAACTCTGCATGGGCGGGCTGGCCGTCGCAAATTCGCCGGCTAGACAGTTTGATTTCCAGCAATTGAATAACAAAATCATTGCCAAGTCGCGAAGGTGTATAATGAAAGAGGGGATGTAATCAACCGTCATTTATGACCTGTCGAGGCCTTTCGTAGACGATCCGCTGCCCCGCCTCTAGTGTCTGTTCGCGCGATGATGACGAGTTTACACGCCACTCGGTAAGCACGCGCTAACTTTAATGCCGCTCGCCAATTTTGACACGAGAGAGTAGGAAGACGCATTAAATACGCGAATAAATACGATCTTTATGTAATTACGCGGTATCTCAGAACAAATCGGAAAAATTAAAAAACATTTTCTGCTCGAGCAAAATTGTTTTCTTATGATATTAAAGTTCTAAAAGGAGTGAACAAATAAAGTAACTATACGAAATAACGCTCGGTGAGGTTTCGTTATATTTTAAAATGTTCAAAAAGTTGCACACAAACAGTAATCGTATTTGTTAAGAAACTTTCTGAACTCGTATATTTTTTTTCCTCGAGCTTGTTTGCGTACCGAGTCTCTCAACGACGATGTTAAAAGTAGAAACCTGCGGCAGTTGGTACGCCACGTGATGTGTGAAGTAGTCGTGACGATCCCTTTTCCCCAGTTCGGAATAAAGGATCGGTCTGTGATTCTCGGTGATCGTGCGGAAAGGCGGACGTGCGAACAGGACTTGCAAACGCGTATGCGGTCGCGTCGTCCCCCTGCTGAGTAATAATAAGTTTTATACATCCCTGTGGCGAGCATAAAACATATTATCCAGCTGTTTACTTCGCAGACACGATTCTATTATTACTTCTGTTGAAAACTTTTCGACGCGAAATTTGCGATTTATTACATTGAGTAATTTTTGGAACCCAGCAAAAGGTTGTTCTGCGAACACATAAGTTATTTCGCGCGTGTGAAAAGATTTCTTCGTATGTAGATTATGTACTTTTGTAGGAAACGAAACATCTGATATGTCTCGTAAAATACAAAACGCTTAAAAACAATGTGAAATTAATTCAAACATATAATCGTATTGTAATGCAAATCACATGTGTTAATGTGGGATTAAATGTTGTAACCTTAACACGCATTGCATATCGCACATCACATTTTTACTGCGCTGAGCAATAAAAATGAAACAGCTGTTATTGAGTCATTTTATATATTTCATATTTCTCATTACTATTTTATGTCGCGGCACTTGCCACTTTTATCACCGACACTTATTGCTTCCCGTATGATTTTTATCTCGGACACACGGTAGCGCATACTGTTAATGGTTACACGAAGGAACGAAAGCTTTATCATGCGACGAAATACAAGCGCGAATACCGCGGCGGTGAAACCGCATGGAGAAGCGTTTGATTCGATTCCGAGCGATGCGTATCTATCGAATTAAAAATCGAATCAGTCTCGATCGCGCCCAATGTCCAACCCTTGTTGCTAGATATTTCGGAACGTAGATTACAACTGCGAAAATTCCTTTACAGACACCTACCATCCAAAATTTTCAATCGATCGCGCGTCTTCCATGCGTTTAACGCAATAATTGTTAATACATAGCACAAGAAGTAAACACAGTATTTACAGATTTATTTGTCACAGCAAAATGCATTTTAGAGAGAGAGAATATATCTATATGTATATAAAAAAGCTTTTAATTACTTATTATATAACTTGCAGGGGATGACAATAGCAAAAAATTAAAACTCCAACTTTTAAAGTGCCTTCGATATATGTTTTAAACATACTTTTATGACATTGCTACAATTACTAATTAATAGAACCAGAATTCCTTTATTTGACGCTATACAATGCATAACACAAAAGATCGAAATTTATCGAGTATAAAACCAACGACACACAGTGATGTCCGACACATGGTCATGTAGCATTCCTAAATCATTCCTTTGACGTTGCTAGAAAGTGGCGTTCTCCGCGATCTCCAAACGCGGTGAATTCCGAGACACTCGATGCATCGCCAGTGCGCGATGCAGATTAGGAAAGTACACCAGAGGTGCCACGATATATTGGCAATAAACCGACGCGCCCGGCGCATCGGGTCGGAGATAAATTATCGTCGGACGACGCTGCACGTCCCAGCAATTCCGTCGCTGCAGGAGCGTTGCGAGCACAATTATATGACGCGGACGAAAAGGCACGCGCATACCGATTACGTGATCCAGAAATATTCTCGAGAGACTCAGAAATATTCTCGAGAGACTCGCGCGTTCTCGATACCCGTCGAGCGATCATTTTTTAACGCGTTTCGATTCGGCTCAATCGCGTTGCTGCGCCAAATGCAGCATCTGTCATCGATTTCTAAATTGGCGTAAAAAGTGCTTTCACATAACGACGAGAGATCGTTTTCACGCTACTTTACGATCGTGATAAAAATAAACGTATAAAAGTAGACGTTAGTTTTGCTGCAATTTCAAATTAAAAGGTAAAATAAATTAATTGTAAAAGAAACAGTGTGTGTGTGTGTGTGTGTGTGTGAGAAGCTTCAGTTACAAGTGAATTTAAATAATATAATTCGTACTTTACTCTCTGTAATTAAGTAAAATGGTGTCATTTAAACTACCGCTCGAGTCTCGAGACAAAGTATCTCGTTCGATATACGTACGTCCGCGCACTATAAACGTTTGATTTAGCACAGCGTTCCAAATATTAAATATGTTACCGCATTATCTCTGAATTGCAATCGCGTGAGCGCGACACATATTTTTGCGGTCGCGCTAATAAATTTCGCGACAAATCCGGCAACAAAGAATCCGGGACACGTAGTGACACGCGTGACATTCCTCAATGACTGTTAAATAAAAAAAAGGTGACTCCCTTTCCCCAACGTGCCTTCCAAGTCAAATGTCGATGGCACGTCTTACAACCCGTTTATAAAACACACCGGCGGCGTTATTGATTTCTTGGCGGCAGCGCGTTTTCTTCCCCGATTTCTGCTCCTTCTTGGTCTCTTTGCGCTTACGTGCGATTCATTTCCCTCGACGGGGCATGGCGAAATTATAAACGAAACGACGGAATCTCGTGACCTCACTTTCGTGCGGGGCATCGATCGAGTCGGCGACGACGACGACGACGACGACGACGACCGCCGCTTCGACAGCCCGCCGCTCGTTTCCGCTCGCGAAAATGCGGATTAAAGGAACGTCCCTTGGCGAGAGCTGCATTGCGTCTAAATAGCTAATCTAGAATCTAGATCGTCTGACACGAGTTATGCAATTTTATGTAAAGTTAGTTGAAAAACAAACAAACACGTTGTGTGTGAAGTATAATTTTTTCAAGCAATTATATCTTTCTGTCTTTCTATCTTCGTGACACGTAGAGGAACTTTTTATGAATAAAAACAATAAAATCAGATGTTAAAACAAGTCGACCATTTACTTACGCACGTACTTACATGTTGGATTTCACTGTTTTGCATTCTTCAATTATCGCTCAGTTAACAATTTTTTATCATCTATGGTTACTGCACTCTTTTTTCACACACACACACACACAAACACCCTATTTTTCACAGAGGTGTTCTCTTTGGCGCGCGATCGATCGACTGTTCACAAACGACGATAATTATAAACCAGGAAGAATATCAAGTTCTCACATAGTTGCTATGCGCGATAAAATAATATATTTGAAAAGAAAAAAATGAAAAAGTAAGAGATAAAAATTTGTAAAATTTTTCTATGCAAACAAAGCGAGACATAAGAGAACCACATTGATTTTTAAGAAAACAAAATAATTAGTGCTTTGTATTTTACATATTTTAATAAATAGAACTGATGTTTGATTAGCAATTGAAATATTCTGCAAATAAAGCTTAAGATCAGAAATATCTCTCAAGTAACAAATGTACCGAAAAGAAAGAAAGCGCGGCGACAAAAAAATGTAGCGCGATTCAATCTGCACGCTCTCGCGCAACGCTCTCGGCCTAAACTAATCTGCGGGCGAGAAAACGAGAAATAAAAATCAAGACACGAAACGGGAAATCGTTACCGCTTGAGATCGAGCTTCCCTCCGAGAGTAACATTTATTATCCGCTATACCGGGATGTCTGCTATTGCGCGAACGAAAGAAACGAAAGAAAGCGAACACGGGAGGAAGAAAACGAGATAGTGTGTTCCCTCGGTGATCTCTCCGAGGAAAATCGAACGAGTATCCGCAAGCTGCCAGTAAACAAAGCGAGGAGAGGAGTGACCGGTCGTTTCTTTTTGCGAGCACGGTTTCCAGTTTCGCCGAACACGAAACACGGCAAACGTACAACAGAAAGAAAGAGGAAGGAACTCGGAGCGGGAATCGCTTCGTTGTTTCTTCTGCAACTTGGCGACATCGTTGTTGAAAACTACGAGGCTTAGTTTATTACTTTATCTTCCGTGAATTGCGATAGAGAGAAATATACGTACGGTTTTGTTACAAGTTGGTCTTCTACCAGGCGAAGAGGCGAAAGAATACATGGCGATATAAATGTTATCGTTGAAAAGATGATACATACATACGTGTTAGTTACGAAAAAGTTTTGCTTCTCGAAAAGAAAATATGGCGAGCTCCAAGTTTTAATGTCAACTATGCGTGGAAATCTGTTAAGACACATATTATTAAGTTACTGGACTCGAAGCATCTAATCAGGCTTAATTAAAGCCTTGCTTAGCTTTTATTTTATAGCTTTTTTTTTACAAAGTCGATTCGCTTTCCACTTAAAGTAACTAAAGTGGTACTTGTTTTGAAGTAAATATTTCAAATAATAAATTAATTTATATCAGTGGAGAGTTTTATATCAGTGATTTTGATATCGCGTAAAAAAAAGAGAGCCGGCACGCAACGAGACGAACATAAACGCAAAATAACAACGTGTAACAAAAATCGTGTATCAATAAATTTCCTGTGAAATAATTTGCAACGAATAACTTGTATTTTCCGTTATTTGCTCCGTTATTTTATTTGTTAAATCCTTTGTTTTGCAACAGCACGCAATACGCAAACAGTTTATTTTAAAGCTAAATTCGGAATGTAACACGCGAGTATATATATCGCAAAAGATACATGCAACTGAAACATCCGAAAGTTGATTTATTTCAGTTTCAAATTGTTCAGTAAACGCACAAATTATTTCGTGAAATATTTGCGTTACTTACGTTATTTACACCTAATTATTGATCGCATGTTCGAATGTTTGACCGGGCCCAAAGCGATAAACTGTTTTATTCGGCTTTGAAAAGAGAAAATCTAGGGTTTGGTTCTGCGCAAAAATTCGCGTTCTCGGTCATAGCTTTATTTTTCGGGTTATTCAATTTATGGTGCGTTGTGCGCAGTAAAAACGCGGAGGCGATTTGCGGATTGACTCATGTCAGCAAATTCAGTCTTTGAAGTCGCGATCAATGAAATACGTCGGAAATGCGTGTCGATATACCGAACGCAACGCGCCAGTGGATACATCAAAGCGGATCTCACGGCAAATTTCGCACTCGGAGGGAAAATCGTTCTGACAAGTGACAGACGAATTTGCCGAAGTTGAAACAAGTGCGGGACGCGTGAAATCAAACAGATAAATCGCGGCTGATCAGCTCCGGGCGAGCTGTATGCGAAATGAAGCCGGTAATGGCTGCCAGCTGCAAAATCTTGTTTTCATGTACCCCTGGCTTTAAGAGGAATAAGAACGGAGAACCGCTCGCTCGTTCGCTCACTCTGATTTAAGACGGAAGTTCCGTCTTTCGCCGTTACATCATTGTTATCCTTGGAGTTTGCAGCTGGAGTGCGTTAGAAGTGCGCGGAACGGTTGAGAGAAGCAAACTGGATTGTGGAACTGTGATTAGAGCATTCATAACGAACTTACGTAATAATCCTAATAATATTTTATAATAATAAGTTTGAGGAATAAAAGCTTAAAACACAAACCTTCCACTTTTGTCCGAGAAATATGACGATCTGAAATTTGGTGTAATGCGACTGAAAAATTGACTTGAGTAAGAGTCGAAATGTTTCGCGTCATCATACGTAGATCTTTTATTTTGTATTTGAGTTTTAAACAAAACGCGCGCGCGAGCTACATTTGATTAATTACTTTCAAAGATAAAAGTTTGTATTTCAGTCTTAAATTCGAGTTTTCAAGGTTTACGTGCGCTTTTTTAACGAGAAATACTATCTTTTTATTTGAAATGTTGAGTTACGACGAGACGCGCCTGTAAACCGAATTTTCTTTTTATTCATCTTAAATACATCGAGGAGAACAGCGGCACTTGAGTGCCACCGCTGCGTATCTTTGAGCTTGAAACGTCTCGACGATTTAATCGCTGCTTCAGCATTACTGTCTTTCCGCACATCCGCAACACCGCTGATGCACCGCTGACGCACTTCGCCGAGTTTAACTACGACACGAGTCATGACGACGTGGAGAAACTTTCGACTTAACTCGGTCTCGAGTGTCGTTCGGTTGTCGTCGTTTGTCGAGGCGCATCCGCGAAAACAGGATTTTCGCGCTAAGCGCAATTACGCGCCTCACAACTCGCGAGAGCGCGGTTTTCTTGCTACAAAACCACCAAGCAACAGCTGAACAAGCATTCGTGTGATAAATTTTATGTGTTTTAGAATTTTTATATTTTAGTAAAAATATTATATAATATGTATATAAATGTCAAATTTCTCTCTAAATCGAACCTCGCCAACTTGTAAACCTCGACAATTTGAAGTTTTATTCACTCCCTAACATTTTTACATGTAAGTCGG
>QVOB01009458.1:0-18186 GCA_014839585.1 Pseudomyrmex concolor | reverse complement strand
AGAGAGAGAGAGAGAGAGAGAGAGAGAGAATGAGAGTGCGCTAGACGGATGAAGAGCAAAGACAAAGTTCGTTCTGAAATAAAGGAAGAACGGAGTGAGCACTACTTTCTGCCAACATTAGCCCGGTCACATCGTCGAACAAAGACAAATTACACGAATCGCTTGGTCGGAGCTCCGTTCCCCAGCTTTTCAGACGAGATCCCTATCGTCGCTCATTGCGCAACTCAGCGACATCCGTGACTCTCCAGCCGATGATTGACGTAAAATTATGCAAAAACTGTCGGTGTTTCGCGCGCGTCGTTGGGAAACCGCGCGAGACATGCGTTTCCATCGCGCGAAATACACGTCTCTTCTTCTCGTATCGGACAAAGAACTTAAGACGAAGCACGGCCTTTACAGCTGACATCATTCTAGCAATCGAAAAAGAGCACGCAAAAACTAATTCTTTTGACAACTGACGGCAATTCTCCGAAGAGAGAAAACGGCGCTAGCAGTTAATTGAGCGGGTTCATCTCCGTATGACGTAGCGCACATCACGACGAGAAAAAAAACAACAGGTAATTTTGCCGAAAAGTCATGGACATCTGATTCAACATGGATTAATCGACGCGTTCAAGTCGAGCCTTTCTCACGTATTGCTTTTCACTAAGCAAGCGTTTACAGTTAACTAAAAAAAAAAAAAAGAACATCGCACATATTTTAAAATGCCAATGAGATAACTTACTTTTTCTTCGTCGTTAAATGACACCGTCCACGAAGTTAAAATATTCCAAATTGCAACAACTGCAACAGTTCTTTAACAAGTTCGAGAAAAGTATGTCGCGTGTAAAAAAAGAAAAAAAAAATATCGTACAACACTGCGACTCGCAAAAGACGACGGTTGATCATTACGAGAGATCGTTGCCGACGTAGAGCGACGATAACTTATATGCGCTTTTGCGTTTCGTCGCGCGACATCATCGATGTCGCAAAGCGCGTATATAATGCGCCATGTGGGCGCGCATTCAGATGCGTTCGATCCCTCACGTTTCTCCGGCTTGTTGTATTGTACGCGCACAGACGATTATACCCGGCATATGTGAGAAGGGGAGAGGGAAAGATATATATATATAAATATATATGTATATGAATCGGGCACCGATTGTGTGTGCCCGTGTAATTTAAATAATAAACGGCGTACTCTCGACGCGCCGTTTCGAAATCAAGAAAAACCGCGACGTTCGTTTTAAACGAGCGCGCTGACACGTTCACGTGTCGAACTAATTTATTCTCGCATTTTCAATCGCCGTCCTCCTCTCTCCTCCGTCGTCGATTTATGAATTCACAACGAACCGATTAGGATTGGTGAGATTCGCGTCGCTTAATTGTCTCGCTTCGACGGGACTTTTTTCCGCTCCGTTCGATCATTTGTCAAAGTTGTCGACAACACAAAAGAATTTATCGCACACACGCATATATATATATTTTTACGTACATTTCTTTAGCCGACAAGAGAGCGTAAAGGGATATTTTTGTAAAATGCAATTGATCCCGCGCGCGATACAACATTGACAAGATGTACAAACACACGCGCGTCATTATATACTGTAGGAATTTAATGTCTCAAAAAAAAGCGAGCATGTGCGCGTCTTTTTCGAGAACGCTTCATCAACCTCGCCACCCTCGACGCGGCTGTTAAAGGAAGATATAGAAATCTGAAGGACGGGATCAAAGGGTCACGACGAATCCGTGCACAATGGCTTGTTGTGCCGCGTAAGCTCCACTAGGGCTTCTCTCTGAGAGCGCACTCCGAACGCGCGTAGCACCAGATGACTCGCTCTCTCGAGAAATACGAGGAGTGGAGGATGCACGTCGAGCGCATCGAGTCGCATCCACCTTGGAGGATCCGAAAACTGCGTCGGTAAGCAGAAGTGCGGTAAAAGCACCTCGCTATCGATCGCGGGGAAATGGCTTGTTAAGACGATTGGGGATGACCGAATAGCTTCGCTAAGAAGCAAAAGCTTCTTGGCTTCTTCGTGGCGCCAATCGACGAGAAATACGTCGCTACCGTGTGTTCGAAATACCGTTTGACAGATCATTTTGCCGCGAGTCTTCAATTTTGCGTTCAATATTGTCGGCCAGAAATTCTAACATTATAAAATAACATTATGAAACTCTAATATAAAATATAATAAAATTATTTGTAAAAAAAAACAAAATATCATATCGACAATCGGAATCAAATGTGCCTGTAATTTCAAATATCTTTGTGCACACACGTTTATTTAAATATTTCATCATATTTCGATGTTATTAGACAACAAAATGTCTTAAAAAATCACACGTATTTGAGACATGGCTTATATATAGACCGAGAAAGAGTGCAGAGCCGTGAAGTACACGCACAGGATAAAATTAGATCAATCGTCGGTCGCGTGCGCAGTGTTCCCGCGAGAAAAACTGTTAAACAATTTTGCCAGAAGCACGTTCCAGAGTGAATAAAAATAGATACGATAATCCCGAACGGAAGATCGAAGAGAAGGAGAGATCGAAAATCATGCTGAGAGAAGAACAGCCGCGAGACAGTCTGATTATTGACATCAATGTACCTTTTAACTTGCTCAAACGGTCTTCGTTACTTCTATACTAAATCGAGTATCAATGGCCAAGCGTATCCCGAGAACATTCGCTCTTTGACAATGCATTGTGGAAGTTTAACTTTTAACGAGATATTTTTAACATCCTCTTATTTGTTACATCACACAGAACCACAAAGTGTTCATTTTTTCTTATTTTGAAAAAAAAAACATACTTTTAAGAATGAAAACACTTTTACACAGTTACTGTAATTGGAAAATCTGTTAAATTTAACACGCATGAAGAAACGTGTATTTTGAAAAAAGAAACTCTTCTTTCGGGAGATCGAAATTTTTATTCAATGTCAAGCGATAAAAACTATATCTTGATCAGCAGTTGCTGCGGAAATGAAAAAAATAAATAAAACAAATTTCGATAACGTAAATGATGATATTTGTGACGGTAGGTTCTCTCTCGGGAAAGTTCATAGGGGGAAAGTCTTGAGAGTGCAGCGCGGCCTAATGACGTTTGCGCCGAGATTAATCTCCGGACGCGCGCGACTTATGCAAAGTCATACTCCGGCTTCGCTCGGCGGTAAGTTAATCAAGATCGGAATTAGCGATCCCGCTACCACATCACTAGCCTTGATAGCGTCATTAATGGGTTGCCTAATGCGGAAGAACAAAAAAGAAAACGATAATCTGCTTTTTAACTATTATGTAATTGTAAAAAGAAGCTTTCGAGAGACTTACTTTACAAAAAAAAAACCATTTAGTTGTAATATTATCTAAAAAAAAATTACTTTTCTATATAAGAACTTTATGCGAACATCACGGCTAGTTAAACGTTCTCTCTTTCGTGGTCGTAAATAAAAACTTGCGATCATTTTAATGTATCTACTGAGATCTCGTCCGCTGTCACTCCCAGCGCAGATTTGCTCGTGTCAGCCCGCGGCAAACGCACTGAACAAAAAAAAAAGAGAGGATTTTTTTACGGGTGTCCTTGGCCGTGACTGGCCCGTCCTCGATGTGCACGATTACCTTGAACAAGAAGTCCCGAAAGCTTGCGTCATCCGACCTGTTCCGTCGTCGGCTTCGCGCGACATAGAAACATCGCTCAACTATGTATCCTTCGGCATAGTTTCTAACACGATGGTTGAACCGCGTGTCTTTCCGCACGATGCGCCAAGGCGCGCGAAACAATAATTTCAACCGAGTCGAATTTCAAATTCTAAATTAAATATGCATTGTTGAAACGTCAGTTATTAATTCAGATGAGCCAGTGATTAATTCAGATTTCATTAAAAAAGTTACATGATTTTAATCATTAAATTATTAACGGAGATAATGCAAATCAAAGGATGTTAAATAATTTACAGTATTTATGCGGTTTTGCCTAATTTTCTAATTAAAAAAAACTAACGCAACCGGCTTGATTTAAGCACGCAATATAACAAAGTGCTTCGGGAGGTTTTGCCTTAAAATGTGCGTCTCATTTTTTTGCACGTGAATTACGTTCTCTCGCATAATCGCCGCTCAGACCTTAATAAACCTGAGAAATTTACGCTCTTGCTTGCTGTATTTTTAAATAACTTTTCACGAGAATATCGGCAATCACTATCGTTCTTAGATTGCGATTATTCCACCGAGTGAAAAAGAAAGAATCGCGTTAAAAAAAAAAAAAAAAGAAGAGCAAGACAAAAAGAGACCGCCGCAAAGCAGGGAAAATCTCAGGTCCCCGGGATTTCCGAACGAGAAGAGTTCAATTCGTCCCCGGGGTTGAGACTTTTAAGTTGGTTCGCGGCGGAGTTACTGCCGTCGCCTATAAAGTTACTAGACGCGCACCTGGCCAAACATCGACGCATCTAGAGTAGTGTCTAACGTTGAATTACGAGTACCTATCAAGAGCAACCGCTGCGCTTGTTAAGTGTTTACGACGATCGTAAAGACTAAGAGTGCTCGCCATCATTCTCGTAAATACACAGTTGGCCCTTGTACACCCCGTACTAACCCAGCCACCGGCGATTGTCTGGCAATTCCAGAGCGCGTGAATACATAAACCTTTAAGTGCCAACGTTGGTTCCGTATAATTATACAAATTACGTGAATAAACTCTGTTTCAGTCGTTATTTTCTTTTAGTCGGCGGCGGATTCGCCTTTTTGCTCGTTCGTTTCCTCGACGATGACGGCCATAACCGCAAAACGCGATCGCGCCGACGAAAACCTTCTATTCTCTCAACTCGTATTCGTACCTTCGCTGCCATTAGGTAACGTCGGTGATTACCGTTCTCCGGTTACAATGGAAAACTCCAATGGCGGAAACAAAGAAATCTAATGTAAATTGAATCTTGATTACGAAAAAAGTCGTCAAACAAGAGAACTCGGTCACCGCAACGCTTTCCGCAATAACGCTTTCCTCCCTCAGGATGCTACAATTTTCTTCGTCGCCCAATAACGACATTCTCTCGAGCAGACACATTTCGCGACTTTAGCATTGCTAATGCGGTACATGTCGAACTCACGGTGCCGTTTCTCCTTGATGGTGCTGTGTAAGAGAAAGAGAAAGTTTTCAGAATAAAGGCGACCGCAATTTTCCAACTCAGGGAAAAACGAGTTTCTCGCCTCAAACTCCTCGCGCTTACCCGCTATCTCGGTCTTTTTCCCTGATATACGTTTCTTAAGTTTAATTCTTATCTGGGAAACCAATCTTCCAAACACGGTCGCGCGCACTATTTTATTCAGTCTTCACAAAAAAACAAATTAAATTATATCAAAATATTATGCGCGTTTAAATACACATTTATTGTTATTAAATATATACTAATATTATTATTAAATATACATTTGTTATTATTTTATATGCCAGAAAATTATTCATTCAATGCATGTAAAGGAAATAAATAATTAATATCTACAGATGGTTTTCGCGTTAGTGTCATTTCAAACATTTTTGTAAAAATAACACTAAAGTGATTCAACCTCGAAAATCATTTTCAGATATTAATGCAATAGATACACTGCGGAAGCATTAAATATCAAATAAATAATTTTATGTAATATATGTGCGTAATTTACTTTACAAACGCAGCTTCATTCAATTTTCAACGTATCTGTTTATTATATTTACGTTTCTTTGTGAAGAAATGCGCCAAATTAAGATTGATGGTTCCTTCTTTACTCTTATCAGGAGAATTTTTCCTACCTTGTGTTGCGGCTTCCGCAAGTAGATTAACGTTGATCCTATCCGCGTTTGGCATGGGCGACGCGGCGAGATATTCTCGGTACGCTTTAGGACTGCAGGAATGTCGCGAAAATACGGACGCGTATCTCTACCCATCATGTAGATTGTATAACCGCCGACAGTCGCGCGCGCGACTCTCTCTCGAGTCGCGGCAGCTGCGGAATTGCGGATCGCGAGCGGAAGAGAACGACGAGAGCGTGCGGACGAAGGGGAAAAAGATGTGGAATTTGCTAAATGCGGAACGGAACCGCGTCCAAGGTGGCTAAGCGGGAATTAAACAAAATTGGACGCGCGCCAACCTGAGCTTGCATCGGCGATATTTATGACTGGCGCTAGGCGATCTGTATGATTAAAGTCTTCAAAGTTCCTGCTTTCAAAGTTCCTTTAACCTGGCGATGCAAGAAGGAGAGCAAGACAAAGGGTGTGGACTCAACATTGTCGTCGTCATAAATTTCAGAGCCGAAAGGCGATAGGAGAGAGAACAAGTCATAACTCTATCCCGAATCGCGATTCTACTCATTATCGCGCTATGTATTTTCCTTATTTCTGCTTCCGCGACGAAATTTCGGAATTTAGTTCCAGAAAAAAAAACTCTGTATCTTTTCGAGAAGAATCTATAATCGCAAAATAAAACGTCTTTCCGAATATTTATCTATAATTGAAGATTCGAAGAATGTTTTATACATGTAAGTATTTAATCATTAACAAATAAAACACACACGTTGTTTTAGAGAATAATAGTTAATTTTTAGTTTTTCTTATAGGGTTGAGAGAATGAGCTGAAACAAGACGCATAAGAGCTTCAGTGGCTATTCGTTTTCTGCGTGTCACTGGGTTACTACAAGATCCCTACTCTCATGATTGACGAGCTAGACCGCGTAAACCGGTTTACTCCCGGCAAGAGGATCACCAGTGTATCTAAATATTTGGGAGCATCCAGTAGAAATTAAATAGAATTGCCATAAACAGTCACACAGAATGATCGGAATGATGAGAGAAAATAAAATATTCTTACTCAAACTTTATTCAACTTTTACAACTTGATTAAAACTTTCAACCTTTCTTATAAATTTGTTGTCTCCATCTTTTCGTGCTCGAATCGTACGCACACAATCGTATCCCGTAGAAGAAGAAAACGAGGAAAGAAGAAGAAGAGAAGTGAATCTCTTGTAGAACTGATTGCGTGTGATCAGGCCAGACATTATGCCGCGTTATATAACGCGGCGATTAGATAATCGTAATTATAGGTTGCGCAGGAAGTGCAACGAAGTCCTCGAGGTCCATAATCAGACCCACCCACTCACGCGCATACTCACGTACGCACGTTCATACACAACGTACGCATTCCATGGAGCGACATTCAATCTGCGGAGCGATAATGTTTATCTCGAATCTCGTGGCTCGATGTGTGCGCATAAAGTTCAAGCAAATCGCAATTTCCGGATTCTGCAGCGGGAAATTCGAAACGAGACGGCAAGGTTAACAAGCGAAGAAAGCGGAAGAATATCGCGCATAACTAGAAAACGACGTAGATAATACCGGAAGAGTACGGGGAGTTTCTCGAGAAATTGAGAAAAAGATCTTACCTGACCTGTCATACTGGCGAGAGAGCAGGTACCTCTTTTCGCAGAGTGACGGCCTTGGGGAGAAAAAGTATGCGCGCACGCGAGCGGATATCGAAGAGAGAGACGAAGAACAGTGCAGCGAATGCGTCAGTGATGCGTCACGGCGAGAGAGCTTGTCAGGGAGCGGGCGTGGAAGGCCGACGGATGCGCGATTCACTGTTATTTCATTTTATCTCCACATTTTTTTGTTCGAACTTGGTCGGACGGATGACGCGAATGTCTGCCGCAGAGAGTCTGCGGAGCGAAAGAGAGAAAGAGAAGGGGAAGGTCTACCACTAGGGTCGGCGGCGACCGGGTATGGGGAGAGAGATGCAGCAGGGAGAAATCGTTCAATGTCAAGGTTACATGGGCGCACGCGCACAGAATCGACCGTACGCAGAACAGGGACAGAGCGGAAGCGCGACAACCTGAGCGGGAAGGAGTGAGAGATGGAGGAAAAGGAAGAGAAGGACTTGCCTAGCCAGCCTTGCTAGGATGCTTTCCAATTAAAAGGTATAAGATGCATCTCCCGGCTGCATCTGTGGTCCCGGAAAATATAATGCCAATTGCGGATTCGTCGGAATTTACACGAGCAGGAATTTATTCGAACGTGTAATAGCCGCGAGCGGTAACGGCTTCCGTTTGCATTCGCAAAATACGGAAGATCGGAATGGTTACACATTCTGAATACACATTCCGAGAAAATAAAAAAAGAAAAGATTAATCTTGTCAATGCGACGTATAAATATCGAAAACGGAATATCTACATGCTATAATATTATAAATATATTTCCTCCGCCTTTTTTTCAAAAACTCGCGATATTAAGTGAATAATAAAATTGTTACAAAGCATTGATATTCGTACGACCACATTTAACGTTAAATGCAAAAATTGACGTTCATGCTTGTTTTACAAAGAACGCAGACAAATAATTTTGTCTCAATAAGAGAAAATAACTGTTTAGATAAATAATTATACATGTACTTATTGATGTTTTGTGCGTAAGTAACACGCGCATCGTTTTTAATACTTAAGATCTAAGAATAACAGTATAACTTCGAGAACTCGCCAACTTCTTGCCTCCTTCTCAGTACTGACTTTAATGCACTTCCGGAGAGAGAGAGAGAGAAAGAGAGAGAAGTTCCGAGTGCAATTTAAGTTATCCCGACGGATAACATCGGAAGATGTGCGAGACGCAATTTCTACAATGCGAACGCCGTTTTCGGCAATCCCTCTGTCGTCAGAGCATTCGTTAATTGTCCCGTAGAAGACGAAGTGTGTTCCATTTACTCTCGGCGAATTGTGTGGCACTCTATCTCTCGCGAAAAGTGCAAGTGGAAATTGAGTGGAATCGACGCAGCCCGATAGTCGACTTCCGCGTATAAAACTCGTTTCGTCCTCGAGGTATCGAAAAACGATGAGACGAAGCACCGTCGAGAGAATCGCGTGCGATATTCTTTTCCGAAAGCTAATGCGAAGTTTCCCGTAACGTCAAATTATCGACAGTTTGCCAAGAGTATTGCGGGTATTTGTCAAGCGCAATTTGTTGTCATACCACATCCGACATATATAGCGAATGTCTCGGGGATTTCCAGGGAAGAAAGAAATTGAAAAGTATAGCTCTCGACTCTTTAAGTAAAAAAAACAAAAAAAAAAAAATCCAAAGACACTTCCAGACAAAAACAAAAAAATAAAAGATGAATTTTGAGACATTTGCGCGAAAGTACTCAAAAATTCTTAGAGTTCTTTACTAGTTGAGTGTTTTGTCTCTAAGCGAGAACACTGTTTTTAAGACGTTATAACCATCCTTTCTGTGTCTTCTTCTTCGAGAGTTAAACAAATTTTAGAGCGAGGAAAACGAGGGCGAAATCAGCTCGATCAGCGTAGTTTCAGAGTTTGTCCCGACATAAATGTCAAACGGGCGAGCGGAAGAAAGATATTTTTCCTTTAGTCGTTTTCTCCTCCATTCTCTCTCTCTCTCTCTCCCTTTTACCTGCTTCCTCCCTTCGGCCGCGGGCGACCGAAGCTTTAATTTATATCCGGTGTTCACTCCTCTTTCTCTCTTCTCGCTTACTCTCTTCACGTCTAGATTCGTCGTCTCGTCGGACCGTGAATAAAGCTGCCGACGGAGTTTTTAGTGCTGGTCGCGCACTTTTCGAAAAGCACCGACCGTAGCACTCGCGCGAGCTTTGAACGGCCACGTATTACTATCGATAAGAAGGGTCGTAAAGACGGCAAGGCAACTCGTCTTGGGTTACGAAAAAGAAGAAACCAAAAAATGGAAAACAAAAGAAAGAACTTGCATGTGTTTTGTTTTCAAAACGATGCTCCGATAAAAAATAGAAAAACAGCATAAGAGCAATGGCAGACACGTTGCTGAATGTATATTTTTTTACGGTCAGTAAAAATTATATAAAAGAAATTCGAGAAACACAAAGAAACGCAGTTTTCAACAATGCAATTAGAGAGGCTGTAATTAACGAACTGAATAATCACAGACGATGTTCCAACAATACGTAATTTAATCAAATAATACACGGATTGCGCGTGTCTCTCTGTATAGTAAGCGAAGGGGAAAATAGTGACAAGGTAACATATTCAGTGCAGTTTGCTTTGTATAAAAGCAAATCAGTCATTTTATTTGAGATTGATGATAGTTGTTATAATTCAAAAGTTTTTTTATCTCAACAATTTTTAAAACTGGAACTAATTGAAAGCGTTTGAATCATTGAAAACACGTGGTCCGAACATCTTCTTCGAAGGCCGTTTTCAAAAATTCATACGTTTCTGTCGCGTCCGTCTTTCCAAGTTTAAAACAAAATTTCACACAGACGCGCTGTTTTTCAATTCCAGTTCCATCTTAAAAATCGCTGTGAGATGAAAAAACTTAAATTACAAAAACTATTCTTACTCTCAAACAGAACTGACTTTTAATGACAATCCCGTATCACTTTTATCTCCTTTCGCTTACTAAATATAGAGAGACCTGTGCAATCCGAATATTATTTCGGATCGAACCGCATGTAACCGCAAATGGCAACTCCATCGCGTTATTTTGTTAGACAAAGACAATCGCGATAGTAGATGAAGCATGCAGCTTCATCACTGTCATTGCGAGAGGATCATTTAACTAAGAGTGCACTCGATTACGGAGTAATCTAGTCGCGATGTATCCGTCTGGAGACGACGGTTATCAGCGTAGACGACGGGCGGCGATAACAATAACGGCGGATATGGCGCGACGGGAACAATGTAGAAACGTCCGGCTTTATAACCGCGGCAACTTACAAGTCGGTACAAGTAAGATCTATTGTGTTGCAATAGTACGTGGTACTACTATACTAACAATAAGTAGCATTTTGAGCAGGAATAAGATTTGTCTATGCAAACATCATAATACCGCATATTGATATATATATATATCGCATATCAATATATATCGCACATCGATATATATCGCATATCGATATATATCGATATATTGATCTTCTTTTTGCTTCTAATTGCCGATTCTAGCAAAGTGTTAAAATTTGATTAAAATCTGCGATTATATATCACTTCTTTTCTAGAACATATTTTGTAGAAAGCAATTTTATATAAATATGTAACATAATTAATACTGCACAATAATATACAGTTACATATACTGTTATTAACAATAATAAACTAAAAAGAAGACATAGTATTTGTGTACTTATCTATATATATATTGTTTTTTAGAATTTATCTATTTCGTTTTTGTATACAGCTTTTGTAAATCTGGAGCTTTTGTAAATCAGCCATTGTTCAAGTCAAGGTAATCTACCTCGACGAGACTAATTTCACAAACGCTTCTATCCTTTTCACTTACGGCGCTGCATCCGATGACGCAAGACAAAAGTGGAAGCGGGAGGTCAAGAGGAGGTAGGAGCCGTCTCAGCGGAGTCGTAAAGTTAAATTAAAAATTTCCATGCGACGGCTTGGCGAGAAAGGACGGAAAGAAGACCGATAAAGAAAACGTCGCGCTGGAAATTCTCTCATGCCTCTTGTTGTCCTTGTCTGGCTTTATTCTGTCGTTTTATTTTCTGACAGGCTTCCAGAAAATAGGTCATTTAGTCCTTAAACCCTTCCCTCCTTCCCTTCCTTCGAACTCGCGTTTATGAACTGTTAAATAACTCGCGTTGAGAAAAGTGATTCGAAATAAATATAATTCTCGATAATTAAATTAATAAAAAAAAAAAAAAAAAAATACAAATTCATAAACATCAAAGTACTGTTTTCTTTTGTATTTTCCTTTTTTCATTTTATCTTTTAAAGATTAACTGCTACGCATGCGGAAACGAAAAATCGTTGACGTTTCTTTTAATATCAGAATTGTTGACGCATGAAAACCGAAGCCTTTGGCGTATATATGCTTTGAAAAATCAGCATGCGATTGAAAATAAATTTTTAACAGAGCAGCGGTGTTTTTAATGGAACACGTGTGCCGTAGTCGCGTATAATAAAAGGATTTGAAGAGAAGAGTAGGTAGAGAGTACGTGAAAGTTTCATAACCGGTGTGTGTCGCCGACTATTTTCGGCGAACGCATATTTCGGAGCGTATAGCGGCGTGGCGTGCGACAAAGACAGAGAAGAGAGAGAGAGAGAAAACGATGTCGGGAAATATCCGAGAGTTTATGTCTACCTTTACGATCCAATTTTGCAGCGGGAGGATGTCCTTTCTCAGTGTCTCGCGATTTGCCGTATGCAAACTCGAGGCTCCTTTTTCTCGCGAGTCAAGGAAGAAGGACAAAAACAGGGCAAAGCCAACAGAGATAAGAACGTGCGGAAAAACATACGCGATTTTACGCGCGCTACACGACATGTGGACATATCTCGTGCGGAAGAAAAATTTTCCGAAAAAAAATGAAAAATAATGAAGCAAAAACAATAGTACGAAATATAAGGCAATTGTTTAAGCGAGTCGACTACACACGAAACGCTACGACGTTGAATATTTCGTGGCGGTAGTGGTTTTAGGGTGGCGGCTAAAATATGAGAGAACACCGGGACCGCGAGAAAAAGGCTCAAGAAGAGTCTTCTTTCGTCGAGCTTCGTCAGTCACGCGCACTTCGGTGATGTGTTCTTTTTCTCTTTCTCCATTCGTCTTTTTCTCCGAGTTCCCTCCTTTCCTCCATACACGCAAACACAAACCCTCCTCACGCATACATATATTTTCCAGCCTCTCGTGATGCACTCTCCTCTCTCTTTCTCTTTTTCTAGCCCGTGCGCGCACACTCGTGTGCCATCTATAGCTCTTCCTCCATACCCAAGAGGGGTGTGTATATATATATATATATATATATATATATATATATACATATCTCTTTCGCATGGATATAGGTATAGGTAGAAGGGTTGGTCGATAGTTCGCGCGTAGCAACAGCCGGCCGGAGCTTTTTGCCCGACTTTTAAACCCGTGACTGTAACCGAAGTACTACACCCTCCCGGTCTGCCTGTCCCCGCAAGCCTCGTCAACTTGGAGTGGTCCTCCCTATTCAAGTCTGATACTCGACCTGGCAACGGATGAAAATGATGGGAGAGGAAAAAGGAGAGACGATCACATGAGTGATGATCGAAAAAGACGACGGTTTAGTAGAATAGAGACGTTTCGAATTGAAAATGTGACGGATACGCGCCGTAAATAATAACGATTTCTGCGTCACATGACTAGACTGAGATTTCAGAGAGAAGGAAGCTTTTAGTATTGCGTGTACCATAACATATTTCACAGGATTTAATTAATAATTAACGCGCGGTAAAACCCGCGGGCTTAATTTTAATAGCATTTTCTCTCCGCGACTTCAGTAATTTACGATAACTCGGAGAGAGAAGAACCCATTATTTGTTGCAGCCGTTAAATTCCGGTATTAAACAGCTAGGCTAGGTAATTAAGGTTCGCACTGAAATTCCCCGCGAGGAGTATAAAGGCCACTTGAATTGAAAGGAACGATTCGCGCGCGAGAATCGACGGCAAGTCGCCCATTGGATAACAATGGGACCCGAGACTTCCCGCGAGTAGAAAAACGGAAAGAACGTCGTTGCTAGGCGCTCCCGACACTTCCGGTATCCAAGTTGGCCGCGTCGCACCATTAAGGGAAATACGATGTCTGACTAAAAGCAGAGCGACTGCGCTTTCACGTCGGCCACGAGAGCAGCCTATTAAACGCGGTCGTCGTCTACGCGGATACCCGGTCGGGTAGTTGAAATGAAATGACATAATGATGCCGAATAGTGTGGTCAGTGACGTGAACACAATACAGTCTGATCTCGCCGAGTCACCTCGATCGTTGCAAAGTAAAAACTTTCATAATAGAGAAAAAAATTTCACATATAAGTTAAAAACCAACAAATTGTTTATTCTCAGTAACGCGAATTACGCCCGAAATATTATTATTTTATTTTGTTGCATTTCACTTTTTTTACGATATACGGTATACGGTATAAGTAAAGAACGTGAAGAACGAAAAGAAAATGTGAAATTCGCTTCGTCGTTATCGATGCAACGTGAGGCGTGTTACTCTTTTTTTTTTTTTTTGTTGTTTCTCTTCAGATACAGATAAAAGAGAGACGAACGATATCCGTGATCGAAGCTTTCAAGCGAAACAAAGAGTGCAAGACACGTTCGTGCTTTCCTCGCCCTTGGAGAGAAATTTCCTACGAAATTCAAGAAAAGATTGTGGAAATTCTGTCGCGTATATTTTTTTCTGTTATTATATTTTTAGAATATTATTATTTAAAATGAATATTATTACATTTTTTCTCATTTTCCATTTTTTAAGCATTTAATGTCTTTATCGAAATGAATGAAAATGTCTTTAATCGTGTGCGAAAGTGCCTTTAATCATACGTGTGATATTGTAAAATTCCGTAATTTCTCAAAATGTCGACACGCGCATTGGCGAAAAAACTTTCTCGCGCCTTGTAATTATCTTGGCGCTATAATTGCTCACAATCATATATCTTTATAAACACAGCATAATTTCCTGCTATTACTTGAGATTGTCGTTGAACCATGACAGACCGCCCCTATCAATTACGGTGGTTTGTAAAGCACCACTTAGCTATCTTTTCTCTCGCACTTTTGCGCATTAGTCGCGTAATACCGGTTATTTTCCATACTAGGATTTAATTGTCATCCTCTGTGCTCCTTCACCTGGATAATTCATAACCGGCACGAACAGTAATTTATTGCCGGAAACTCGTTAAGATCGCTATTTCAAAACCAGTTCTTCGAAGTGGCTCGATAATGCATCTCATGCCCGCTACGCCTAATCGATATCACCTTCCTCAAGGAGATTCCGCGGACACTTTATTATCGTAACAGTTACGCGTTTTACAAGAAAGTGCGGAGATTGTATTACGAGATCATTAAAACATTTAAAACCTTCAATAAAGAGATTGAGATTACAAGCGTGTTTCTCCGCATAAATCGTAGTTTAAAAAAAAAAAAAAAAAAAAATGGTTTAATAAAAACGTATTTTTGATCGCTCTTGGCAATTTTGATCGAATGATGCAATTAAATATGATTGAAATTCTCGCGGTTCATCGATAAAACGATTTGAAGGATTTTTCGATCGTAATGGGAACAAGCTATTACAGATTCACCCCTTCAACAGCGAGCGAGAAAAAGAGAGAGATGCGAGAAGAGAAATAAATCTGCCAATGTGATATAAAGAAAGTGAGGACGGGGGAGTGAATCAGTACGTGTCTAGCTTCAAGAATACACCGACGTGGGGTTGTCTTTCTAGCTGGCTGGTGCGGAAACGACCTTGGAATCAGCTGTGCGATACGAGGATGAAATTTCTTACCGAGCGAGTCGCGTCGTCTTCAGAAGAACGTGAAGAATAACGTGGAGCAAGAGAAGGAGAAAAAGGAGAAAGAGAGATATATAGAACCTACTATATCTCGACGAGGTCGGGGGATAGCACGACAATGAGGTCAGTGAGATTCGATGGGGATAGATCCTTCTTGGCATTCCTCTCGCGAAGTTTATGACAGCACTTTTCTGCAAAAATTTGCTTTCCGAATTGTCAAGAGGTCATCGCTTCCAACATTTTCAACACTTCGTTCTTTATAGTTTCGCTTGACGTAAAACACGTCAAATCAAACGAATTAATCGTTTTTAAATAGTTACGTGATATAATCGACGGATATCGATAATTAATGATGATAATGTTCAGCAGATACGCCGCTAAATTATTAATTTACCACCGAACTAGAATCGCGAAAATTATTCATAAAGAGAAGCCGATTAATTACAAAGAGAAACCAATGCAGAGTTTCTTTTTTACAATTAATGTAATTCTTGTGCATATTAATTTTATTAATATAAGCATTATTTTTGCTTTTTTCAAATGTGTGCGTGTAATAAAGCACAATGTTTTTATTCATTTAAATATAATTATGAAGTAAAATTCTTGGTAAAAGAACCATTAATTTCCTTCACTCTGTCTACGAAATATATACGTTTTTTAATACTTCTATTCGCACTTCGTATTTTTATTAAATTTTTCTCCTCGCAAACAAATTAGATCAGAAATTTTGCATTTATCGGTTCTCTCCAATATGCAATTAACTGAATAAATATAACAAGTTAAACATTTTTGTTTCCAGATCTTCTAGTGTAATTATTGACAATTACAAGCTACACACAAATGTCGATAAATGAAGATAAATAAATTTTCGCGAATTAACTTGCCAACAGAAAATCCTTTATATAAGAAATTAGTTCGTTAAGCCGGTCGGCTCTCGTTTTCTCTTTGGCAAGCCGATCGCGAACAGTCGCAACGAACCGCGTCCGAAACCGATTGTGGATCGGCGAATTTATTATCGCAATCGGGTGCTACCGTGATAAACCGATATACGATAGCTGTTAGTCGTGGCAACGTAATTCGTTTGCCATAGCTTAACTATTGTACAAATAGGACGGATTGCATGCGCCAGAGAGAAAGGAAAAGAGACGTATCTATCGCGTCTGTGTGCACTCGAGGTAAAACCGTTCATAAACGCAACAAAGCGAGTAGAATCTCGATCGGGAGTGGCTAGGTAATTTCCGCGTATTCCGCGCGGTATTTAGCATTAAAGATCAATAGTTAACAAGCTATTTGGTACTAGCTATTTGGTAATTATTTAGCTACCGTATCGGCAACGGCGCATCGTTAAAAGCCTAACTGTTTTCGCATGTATTGCACGTTCGTTTATTCATTCGTAATATTATATAATTCTCTTACGCATTTCAATGTATGCATTAATTAAACAGCTGTTATAAAGTTTCGTTGCGAAAGCGCAACTTGTCAGAAAATAGAAGTTAAATAGATTTGTTTGTTGTGTTTACGTTTTAGTAATGCGCAGATTTTTTAGCATTTCGCTTAGCTAATTTTATGTGAATACATGACAGCAAACATATTTTAGTCAATAATGTACAATAATAATAATATAAATGAAAATCTCTTCTACAAAAAAAAAAAAAAAAAAAAACAAATCTAAAAAAAGCATGAAGAAAAAAGTATTGAAAAGTTTCGAGGTCGCGCGAATTAATCGAGATCTCATAGATTACGAAAGTTCGACGAGAGACGAACAGCTCGACGGCAGCTCGCGCACCGGCAGAGATAACTAAAGGCAATGATCGAACGTGGCGTGACCCGACAAATTACTGTCACTCGGGGTAATTTCAACGTAATCGCCTCTTCCATTCCATTTACCGCGTCTAAAGCGAAATTTACCTTTCGAGCGTATTCGAGGCAAGAGAGCGGCCGTCGAAAATATATATCGCGCGCGCTAGCGCAATAGCGAAATAATTTGCTAAGAGCATTGTATGCGATCTCACTTGTATCTACCCATCCATATCGCAACAGCCTCTATGTCGACGTGTACTTTTTTATGTACATGTTCTTTCTCTTTTAAGCTGCAATTACAACAGCCGAATTTGCGAGCACTTTGTTAATTATCGCAAAAAGCGCGCGACTATAGTTTTTGTTATTTTATGATAATTGTCTCGAAATATCGTAAATCATATTTAAAAAAAAACTTATACACATTATGTATTCGTTAGAATAACTGAGAATGAAATTTAAATCATAGGTACTTATAACAAAGCAACAAGTATATCAAAAAGATAGTTAACGTTCTTTTGAAAACTTTTTTTTATATTGTTGCTAAGATTTTACTTTACAAATTTACTTTACAAATGTCTTTCTAAATTTACTTTACAAATGTCTTTCTAAATTTTGTGTACGAGCCTAGAAATCCATATACTTTTCTTAGTTCTTAAAATTACGCGTATAATACACATATAACACTTATACATATAACACTTACGTTGGACACATTGTAGCTGCTGTACTGTTCCTTAGGACTGCCGCTGCCGTTTTGCTCGCACTGCTTGTTCTTGAAGGCTCGGTAATTTTCTCGGAGCTGTTTGCCGTACTGAAACACAAAGCGGAGCGGACACCGTTAACGTGCGTGCGCGCTACAAAGTTCGCGAGATGCACGCGACGAACAAACGCACACGTGCGCACCTAACCGATTCTACGCTTCGGGCGCATCGCAACGTCCGAGGCCGATATAAAGCCGGACAGGGAAATTGCATTCGCGATTTACATAATTTTGCACGCGTTACTTTGTCGCGCCGCTCGGATCACGCTGTCCAGCTGTGCGAGCCAGCCGCCGATCGATACTTCGCTTGCCGAGGTATCGCCTAGATAAATTCAACGTTGCCACGCGAATAGAGAAAGAGAGAAAGAGAGAGAGAGAGAGAAAGAGAGA
>QVOB01009457.1:0-16548 GCA_014839585.1 Pseudomyrmex concolor | reverse complement strand
CATCTTTTTATGTTAATGAAGATAATTTCATGCAGTGCAAAAAAATTGTTCTAATTTTTTCGTTGTTTTTTGTTTTCAGAGCGACGTGAAACGATTGTAAAATGAGCGCTTCGCGGAATGGTATATGTGAGAAACGAAAACGATGAGGGACAAACGGAAAGAAATGCGGCGTTACATTCTCGATTCCACGAACGAAACGAACGGTTTTTACGTCGGTGCACCGTCATTACGGCAATTTGGCGCGCATACGAAACATCGGTCCCCGGTAATCCAAAAATTCGCGGGATTCGGCGGCGCTTTCACACAAGAAGGATGCGATTTCATTTCGGACGTATACTTTAAAACGAGAAATCCACGCGATGCAATTCGCGCGAATATCATTTTTTGATTTAACCGCTTGCGTCGATTCTCCATTCTGTGTGCGTAAGGAATCTAAAGATAAACATATATAATTTCTCGATCTTTATGCCATTCACGTGTGCTTATTACATGTCAATGGATATTACACGATGAAATATGTTCGCTCCGTCACGAAAGAAGGTTCGGAAAAAAAAAAAAAAAAAAAAAAAAAAAGAAAAAAACAACCAACGCGCGGAAAAAATATTGCTCAATGCCGCGCACAGTACATAAATCTCGATTTTTTTTTTTAATATATTATAAATGACATTTATATGCCAATTAACATGATCGTAGCAACTCTATTACGTTTACAAATGCCACACGTTAGCTTTTATTTGTTTGTGCGCGACAGCCATGTAATTTTGCAGGATTATACGTATCTTTACATTAACGTTAATTGATAATCACTATATCGGCTCGGCGCTTAAATGCAATTTACATAATAAACGTCAACAATCTAACAATCCCGTCGGACGAGCGGCGCGCGAAAAGCAAAACGGGAGGGCGCGGAAGAAAAACGCTGAAAAATTTCGCGCACAGAGCGATATTCCCTCGAAAACCGCCAAGCCTGCGGGTTATAACACCGCGGATTATATCTCGCGCTTCTCTCGTCGGCGTTAATAGGCCACCGGTAACTTATACACTTTACAGCGCGAGCTGTATATGGGGGAGCAAACCGAAGGAAGAGAGAGAGAGAGGGAGAAAATGCCGTGGTTATAAACGTAGAAACGCCCCGTAGGGAGATCTGTCAAATAAATAAAGCACGAGGAGCGCGTACGCGCGCGGCACGTGTGTGTGTTTGTGCGCGGCGGTGTGTATGACGTCACATCCTCGAAAACACTATTATTATACCTCAACCACCTCCGCCGGCGCATTAACATAGATTACGCCGCCGCGGCCCTCAAGCGATGTTCGGTCCTCAACCATTAGACGATCGCCATTGTGGTTACCGCGACGGCGGCGGCGGCGGCGAGCGAACTTGTGAGACGGGATTATATTTGCGCGAGCGCGTCCCATTGACGGAAAACACGGTGATCAGCGACGTGTGAAGCCGTCGCGCGCGCGAACATTATAATTTCCTGCCACTACGGCGTGAAAAACCACTTGGTTCTCTTCGCGGAACACCTTCGGGGATAGGCGACTTTACATCCGCGTGGGAGTCCGATGGATTTTCGCGCGAGCGAATTTACGCTGATGGGAAAAAAAATGTAACGTTTGTGAGTCGTGACGTTTCCTGTGAGCGATATTAATATAAAAATATTTTCGTACGCCGTGCACACACAAACACGTATACATATACATATGTACCATATATATATACCGGGTATCGCTGATAATCATCGGCGGCCAACGCGATCGAGCGGATTCGAAGGAAAGACGGTGATCGATCGACGCAACTGGTCCGCTTGTCGTGCGCGTTATTTGTAAAACGGCAGAAAAGCCGAGTCGTTGTAGAAAACGATTGATTGAGCTCGGTTGAGCGTATCGTGACGTTATCTCGAAACGTTTGGTTAATTGAAAAGGACGACGGAGCTCGCGTGGGAGTTTATTAAGTCGTGCATTATTGCGCGCAAAAAGAGCAAGAAACGAACTATTAATTAAACGTTTATAAAATGACGACGAGGTATGTACGCGCGTGTGGTTTTCTTTTCTTTCTGCCATTGAGATGCGGTAAGTTTTTTTTTTTCTCGCAATTTTCCCGCAAACGCGATTTGTTAAACGCGCAAGCACATGATGTTAGCAATTGGGATGCGTGAAACTCGGTCGAGATTTGCAAGTTGTCGAAAGCGAGTTGTCTGCCCGCGCCCCGCTTTTTTTTAAGCTACTTATTCCGCGGCTTAAACTCGTTCGCGGTTGCTCACCTGACGGCGAAATTCGAGACAGGTTCTCAATTTAAGATGGATCAATCCGCGTGCCTTGACGGATAATCTTCTCTCTTGGAAGAAACTTGAATTAAAGGGACGAGAAAACCAGTCGCCGACATAACTTGTTCGTGAAGATTAAATGGATATATACTCTGGACCGAAAGATTTAAAATAAATGTGCGAATCTCAATTATATATTTCTTCACACCTCTCTGATTCATAATTATATTCAGATTTGCTCTGGGGGAAAAAAAAAAAAACTGAACTAATCGTTCTGTGTATATTAATATTTCTGTGTATATTAATATTTTATAAGTTGTACGCCTTTCCTACAACATAATGTATGTTTAAAAAAACAAAACGGAATTGTTTTTCCAATTAGCAGATAGTTTTTTGAGGAGGCTCAATGCGAGACAACGTGCACGTGCAAATTATGTTTTTAAACAAATATATTTCTAAGTATATAAAAAATATAATATTTGCTTGATGCACGTGCAAATTGTATTTTTAACCTGCAAATTAACACACTTGGAAATTCGAATTGGTTTTAATTCGAAAATTCGTCTAAGATAAATTGATGCTTGATTTTAGACGATGCTTAATTTGCATCTCGTACATAAATCACCCATTTTACTTCTTATGAGATTAAAAAACAAATCTGTTGTCAAAGAGAAGTTGTTTTTAATTAAAAAATACACGTGAATGTTTAACCGTTTATAAAACTCGTTCGAACTAAATATAAAAGAGAACGAGAATTCGCGAGAGAAACTTGTTCTTTCTTTACTTCCTTCTTGAGGCCACGGGCGAACGGAAAGACGGCGCGGGTCCTCTGCTGTTCGTTTTCTTTCCTCTCCATTCCTACGGCTATGGTCAACGGAAAGAGAATGAGAGAAAGAACGTGAGGGACTCTTTTTTCGACCGGGCTGCGTTCTGATCGCGAACTAGACAAAAGAGAGTAAAGGAGGAACCTCTGGAGACCTTTTTTTCTCACTCTCCTCATTCGATCGCCGAGAACGGAAAGAATTTCTGCGCGGGGAACAATTTCTTTGTGTTTTCTACGCGGAATATATCGTTTGTTATCGATTATTTATTGCTTGTGGAAAGCGAACGTAAAAAAAAAAACTAGATTATTTTTGAGCTAAAATAATCGCGGCAATCAACAAACAATGTCATGAAATAATAAATCTAGAAATTATTATTATGTCATCTGAGAATTTCCGCGTCGGAAAAGGATCAAAGCTCTCGACGTCGAGCAACAATGCGAATAAATTGCGCAAATCTGAGATTCTTCGAAGGTTTCTTTTCCCGCGTCATCAAATCTCTCAGCGTAGGTGTAAAAGTAAAAAGAAACTGGGATTTTCGAGTATCGTTGTAAAAACAACTTTTAGCAAAATGAGCAATCAACTGTTTTCTCGCTGATGAGTTGGCTGACTTTTTCAACAATTTGTGTGCGAAGGTAAACGCATTTTGACGAGAAACGGAAAGAAAAACGTCGATGAATTCGACGAACGGAAAGAAATCTCGATCGGGAAACAAAATTTGGCGGGAAAACGCGCGGCAACACGCTCGTAACGGGGCCAAAGAGCGAAAAATAAATAAGCTCTTGCAAGAAATGGCGCGAAAGATTGTCTTTTTTTTTCCCGAGATATCCAAGGCCTCCGCGCCGATTAATTTTGCCACTGATTTTTATTTGTTGCGAAAGAACAAAGTGGCGCGCATATAGTTAATGGTTATTGGCTCGCGATATTCCACGTGCGCCGATACGAGCGCGCGCGCGTAATTCGCGCGCTCGCGAATATCGTGAAATGCGCACCATGCATGCGAGACTTACGTGTGTGTGTGTGTGTGTGTGTGTGTGTGTGTGTGTGTGTGTGTGTGTGTGTGTTGGAGTTTCTCTTCTCTCGCGTCGTAATAATAAATTCTACATAGCAACGTGACTTATCCGCGCCGCTCGCGGCTAAGTGCGCGCAATAATTGTTAATTGTCGACGTTGATACACGTGCGAGATAGCGCACCGTTCCTCTTGCGCTATATATACACCCTCGTTCCAATTTGTTTTTCTGTTTTTGGTTGCGATTTGCTGCCTATCTACGATAATTCGCGAATGAGGAAAACAATTGAGAAAAAAATGGTCATAATTTATAGACGTCTGTTAATATATGACGGACCAACGTCGGTTAGTTTCTTTAATTGTAAACAATCTGCGCTGTTATAGGATGGACCTCTCTGTTAATCGAAACTTGTTTATCATTAAATGAATGTTTTTCTAATCGCTCGACTAATAAGATTTAATTATCCCCGGTTGCAATTAAAACAAATTACTTTGTAGATTTCCATCTTCGACGAAGATGCGTCTTTTTTATCGAAAGACAGAGAGAAAGCGAGAGAGAGAGAGAGAGGGAGAGAGAAAAAAAATATAGATTCGCATAACTCGTAAAAAAAAAGTCTATAATTATTACTCTCGTTTCGGTCGCCAAGTCGTAAATACGCGTGCTAACGAACCACTGAATCTCCACATTCGTTTGCGAGGCTGTAACAAGCTCCGAAGCTGACATTTAGCTCATCCCCTCATTTTTTCGTTCTGACCTTTGCCGCGCGTTTTCTCAGACCCTTTCTTTCTTTCTCTTTCTCTCTCTCTCTCTCGTCTCAACGTGTTATCATATTCGAACATCTTCGAGACGATCTCGACGAGAAAAATATGCGTAATCGGTTTTTTTTCCTTCCAATATATCCTTTACGATATTGCAAACATTACGTGACTCATTCTCTCCTTCGTTAAATCTTCTTTTGCTTGTTTATCTTTATAACCTCTTTGTTGCTATTTTTAAAGCAGATGCTGTTATTCAGAGCTAACGAGATGACACACACGAGCAAGTTGATTCGTGTTTGCAAAAACCGTGTGTTAGAAAATTTGTCGTATGTATGTTAATGAAAATCGCCAACTGGCCGACTCTTCTCGTCGGTCGCGTCGGCGGCGACCGCGTTGCGGTCACATCTATCGTGGCGGATAGACAAACCGCAAGACGCGCATTGTGAGTCAATAATAAGGGAAGAGGATAAATTACCTGCCGCGTCGCGAAACCGTCATCAGATGACTGTTTTGCACACGAACGAGCACCAGATTCGCAACTTTACATGTAAAACAACACACGCGACACGAGTGTGGGATTTGTGTGACGTAAACGTTGTAATACGCTCGGCTGCGCATGATTATTCAAACAACACAAGAGATCGTTTGAATTCACAACAAGGAAAATGATTAGATTGTGCCAGATCTCGCGCGAGCGAGTTAAGTCAAGCGGAAAGGAGGTAAATTCTAAACACGTGGACGCGGTACTTACCCGGCACGAAGCGATGCCGCAGCGGCGGCGGTTGTGAGTGTCAGTTGCTGGCCGGCCGCAACGACGGCAGGCGAATCGGCTGCGACGAGCTCCGACAGAACCAGAACCGTCGTCGTCGTAGTCGACGGGCTGCAGTTCGGAACTGTCGTGCTTACGGTGTGACGCACCGTAGGTGACAGTTCGTCCTCGTGTTGCAACTGAAGTTGCGGATAGTGTTGCAGATGCAGACCCGTAGCCGAACCAGCAGCCGAGGCGATGTATCGCGCGGTGACGCAGGGCGAGATCAGGCTCGTTGTCCTCGTCACACCGGCTGATGGCGACGGCGGAGACGTCGGCGTGGGCGGCGGCGGCGGATACTCGAGCACCTGGACGCGATCCGTGTGCTCGTTCTCGTAGATGATCTCCTTGTCGTGCGTGTACATGACTGTCTTTTGTCCGTCATTGTAAATCAAGTCGATGCCGGCCGCCGCGGTCTCGGCGCCCGGTGTCACCCGATCGTCAGGATCGTCCGCGGCGACCGCGGCGCGTTGTTGAACATCGTCCGTATTAGTGGACTGAATATGCGATTGCTCTTGTTGATGATGATGAGGATGGTGATGGACATGGTGGCGATGATGGTGATGATATTTTGGATGGAGAGTGTGGACGGGCGGCGGTTCGTGCAACTCGAGCACGTTGACCGGCTGCATGGTTGTGAGAAGAACTTGCTCGTTGTCATTTTGATTTTGATTGCTCAGAGAGGAGGACGCCGGCGAAACTGGAGCCTCCTGCACCTGTAATAGAGGCGTACAGTTATGAAGTCTATAAAGCGATCAATATATGTTTGACCGTTTAACTTACCGTTTTTTTTTTTATCGGTAAACGAAATTTTCAGATCGTGTTGTAAAATTTTTATTTATTTTGTCTGTTATTAAAATTTTTTTTAGCAATCGGATCCGCTCGTGAAAGTGTCGAACTTATAGAAAAATAGGAGCCAATACGAACTAAAATGCTGAACGTCCGTGTACCGATTAATATTTACGCTTCAATGAGTTCGAGCTTCATATGACAATTATTTATTAAAAACCACCAAACATTCCGAATTACTGATATGCAACCTGTCATTAAATTTAGTTTGTCACTGAAGAAGATCCCCGATACAAGGATCGAAACATTTGACCGAAGATTCAGATAAACTGTAAACATTTTTATATACAGACAGCCATTTTGGATCGTATTGGTTTCTCTTTTTCCATTGTTTAAATCTTTCTTTTATCATCTTGTTTATCGTTTGATATATTTACAGGATTAGTTTTTTGTCTTCTTGTTTTAAACGGATTAAAACGCGATGTATAATACACGCCGTCGTAAAATCATGCTCCGTAACCACGTTAAAGACATACCGACACGCCGAGAAATAACTAAGAGCCTTGATATTTACGGAGAGCTATACAATAGCTATCGCGAAGGCGTTTCGCTGGTTTTTTTTTCTCTCTCTCTCTCTCTCTTTCTGAAACCGCGCGCTCATCGTGGCGCACGCACACGGTGAATTAAATCGCTACACAATGATAACAAAGTTAATCCAACGTGGCGCGCTAATTTATTAATCGTATTAACAAGCGCGCGGCTTTACGACATTGGGATTTACACGGCCGAGCGCGCTCCCGGGAAACGCATACCTCGCGCGCGTGTTGCAACGGCGAGCTTGTAACATTTTCGAATGCTAATAAGCATCACCGATAGAAAATTATATTAATATCTTCGCCGCCAAGATGTATAATGTGCGAAGCGCGCGAGAGACGTTCTTCACGACGTGTAAGAGCCCCGCCAGACATCTCGTCATATAATTAATCGCCCCTCCGTGTGTAACGCTCGCGCCGAGGAATTCGCACAGGCAGCGCACAACTCAACGATCAAACGATCGCGAAACTGGACCAAGTTTTGCTGCTCGCAATCGCAGAGATCGCGACGGCCTTCTTCGTCGCGAAATTCAGGAAGAACCGGCGCTTTCATTTCCGAGAAGCCGACGATTCATCCTCTAGCGCGCGACGTTTGTCATTATCTAATTGCTTCCACGAGTCGCGTTGCGCGATTTATACTGTGTTCTTCGAAACACAGCGAGCGCGCGTTACGTGATAGTCGCGTTTTCACCGATGTGTGTACCTCGCGAAACAAATGTCGCTTACGTGTAGGAACGGAGCTTTCTCTCATACAAATGTCTGTGGGTTCTAAAAGAACGAATAAATATAACACAAAAATAACAATTAGATTAGGACAGTTCGTGAAAAATTCCAGATACCAATGTGCGATACAGGTTGATCGTATCACAGAAAAAACAAAGGATTTGCTAGAAAAGTCAGCAAGAACTTTGAGCCAAACCTATTGAGAGTTTTGTTTTTCCAACAAAAATCAAAGAGACGAGGGTAGCGCCAAGTTCACGCGCAACGAAGTCAGCGCACGAACTGCGCGAGCACACCTTGCCTATTCAATAGAGACTCAACAAGTGTGTTCTTCTGGCTACAGAATAGCAAACCGGAAGGTCTCCGAAGGTGAGATCCCGGGTGTTTTTCCCGCACCTATTCCCAAGTTTTGATGGTGTACTCTTTGTCGATTTACGTTTCAACGTTTCGATGCTTGTTTGAATTTTCTTCAGTGATCGACGATAAAAATTAAATTAAAAAGATTGACAGAAAGAATCGAACTCGCACGGTTCAGTGATCATTCATTAAGATTCGAAAATTTAAATGCTATTGACGAATCAACTTCTTCACAACGTACGAATACAAAACACATACATTCAAAGATGATTTTCTCTTCAAATGTTCTTCTACTAGTTCTAAGATGTTCCTTCTACAGATGTTTCTTCAACAGTTAAGTTAGTCAATTCAAAATTGCAAAAACAAACTCGGCACACAATAGATGTCTTAAACACGTATGTTGGCGACGATCGTAAACGAAACGCCAGACTCTGCCTGATGCACCTATTCCTGGCGACACGTCTATTCGCGAAGTTAATGCGCGAAAACCTTTTCGACCCGCATAAATAACGAAACGGTACAGTAACGACGTCGTTTGGAATTTCTGACCGTGTCGCCGGATTAAATCGTGGCTTTCTAGCCAGTAACGCGAGTTATTTCGCGAAGTTTCTTCCCTTCCTTTCGTCTCTTCTTTCTCTCTCGCTTTTTCCTAGGAAAACCTCGAAGACCTCGGAGAGCTGGCCGATGCCACACAGTCACTATATGCGGCATCATTCGTAACGTGACAGCGAGCGACGTGGCAGCCGCTATTAAGGCGCGCGCATATTGCGGCGGTCTGCAGCTGCAACGATGGGTACCGTCAATTAACATAATTAACAATATTATGAATCATCTTCTTAATGTCCGGAGAACTTGGCGCGCGAGAACATACATACATAGCGTTGAATCACGCGTTAGTCTGAAGCAAACAAAAAAATCCGCTCTTTTTTTCGCTTTTTTTGTCATCTCTTCTCTCTCCCTCTCTCTTTCACTCTTTCTTTGCAAAATTAAATTCTTTTTCACTGTTTACTTATTTCTCTTCGCGCCGAGACTTAATCCTCCGAGTGTGTGTGTGTGTGTGTGTGTGACCGGTTTTCTTATATTTTCCTCGCGCGCTGACCGTCGTAAATTCAGACGCCGCGTGAATAATCACAACTACGATTATTAAGCACACGAGGATTAGCGTGATGAAATACAGTCGGTAAAATCATTAATGGACGAGCGCGCGAATAGACCACACGTGTTTTTTCCCCACTCAGGACGAAAGTACGTAACATATTGTGTTTATTTTGCGATTACGAGCGTTGCGATAAAGGATGCGCGCAGGCGGCATCCCGAAGTCGTCCTATCTCTACCTCGTACGACTCTCCCACCACCGCCTGCGCGCATCCTTCATCGCAACGCTGATTACGACTTTTCATTCCACTCTCGAGCGCCTCGTCAAACTCGGTGTTTAATAACGTCACAACTTTGTTACTCAGTTTGTTTGTGTCGTATAATATTTAACTATTTTTGCAAGATCTAATGAACACGTGGAATGAACGATCATGGAAGGGAGCAAAATGTTGCTGTGTAATCTTGCACACAATGTGAGCTTTGCTTCGAGATCGACGAGAGTCAAAGCGAATTTGTTAAAGGTGAGATGTTTGTTTTGCTGATTTTGACTTGCTGTATGGACTAGACGCGTACAGGACGTATAATAAACAATTCTGTTGAAAAGCTTTTATTCAGTCGCGAATTTACAACGAAACATTACAACTAAATAACACGACACGAATAATACAAAAACATCGTACAATCGCGTGCATTGCAATTTAGCGATTTTAGACTTTCTCAATTCTCTCTTTCGCAGTTTCTCTCTCGTTGAGAAAATCTTTCTCTCTCTCTCTCTCTCTCTCTCTCTCTCTTCGGATTCATTTCTTAAAATCGCGACATTCTTCATCGGCAGTGTCAGGGGTCCCAGATACGCCGACCGGGGACATTAATCAACATATAAACGCGGAGAGTCGCGCAACCGCGACACGAATCTCCCGCGGTCGTTACACGACGTTAAGTACTCTTCGATGCGAATACTCGGTCGTGTATTTCCCTCGAAATCTAATCCTAACGTCAGTCGCTGAAATTTATCGCGCTCGCTCGCGGGTTCGAAACGCCGGCACCGTTGGAACCGGAACCGCACGCACGGAATCCATTAGTTTTTTTTATTGCATTTTTCTCTCGCACGGAATGCAATAGCGACGGTAAAAAATTTTATCTTTTACGACTCTCTGTTGTTACTCCGTCGCGGTCTGTCGTCATACTTATCGAATTACAGTTGTTCCATCGTCACGCAAACTCACCGATCTAATCCGTGCTATCTTGTAGCACGTATAAGAGATAAATTTGTATGAATAATCGGACGGTTCTGTTCGGTTTGCCGTGAAAGCAAGTCGTAAAAACGTTAAAATAAAAACAGATTTATTGATGTTGCTCACCGCAAAACGTGGTTGATAAGTCTGTCGACTTGGACTTTTCGCGTCTACATGATGGGTTGTACGTTATGTTAAATTGCAAGCTAACGAGCATCATGTTCCATCTTTATTTTCAGCAGATGTAGAACAACGATAAAATGATGACTCGAAGCATTTGTGGTGCTACATTGACTACAACCGCTAGCGTACGTACATACACTAAACACGAAAAAAATGTTTTACTATTATATGGCCAGTGAGAAAAATTTTCTAAGCCTACTGAATTTTTTGTTTTAATAGTAAAATGTTTTGTTGATAAGGAAACAAATTCAATAGAAATTCCTGAAAATTTTCGGGAGTTTGAACCGCACTAATGTCATTTTTATACCGACGTTTTATTTTACACCGACGTTTCGTGGACATTTCAGTTCACTTCATCGGTGTTTCAAGAACAGCCTGACTCTACTCTTATCAGACTACTCTTGAAACTCTGATGAAGTGAATTGAAATATCCACGAAACGTCGGTGTAAAATAAAAAAAAAAAAAATAAAAACATAAAAATATAAAATTAAAAATGACACGCGGTTCCACTCTATCTTCAGGAATTTCTTATACAAGCGAAAGCAGCAAATATCTAATAAGTTTAAGAAATTTTTCTCGTTGACAATATAATCTTCTTGCTATGTCAGCAAAAAATTATTTTCCGTGTACAGAAGTTTTAAACTTTAGTGCAACTTGATGTAAAAAGGTATTTATGAAATGTGTAACATTAGAAGCCAGCAAAATCTTTTATTGCTTAAATATTTACAATTAAATAAATCGTCATTTTCAAGAGGAACATTGTTTAGCGAACAAATTCCTCTAGAAAAAAACGAAAACGATCGCGCATCAACGGCGCCATCCAATCAAAGCAAGCACTTCCGAACGAGACGAACGTTTGCGATTTCGCGAGTAGCTCGACGAAACGGCTACTGCGAATCTTACAGATCGCGAACCAACTCGTTTGGGATGCTGCGGCGTTCTGTTTACACGCAAGAAATCCCTCATAATAACAGTTAATTGGCCGTGGCTGGTGGCCGCGGATCGTGAGAGCAGTCTAGACGTGTCCGTCCGTCGGTCGAATACTCCAGTCCGTCCACGGATGAAACTCGCGGATGCTCTCGAACTCTCCCTCGTTTCTTATCCGTTCCGCTACGCTGCAAACTGCGTGCGTACATCCCTCTTTTGCAACTTGTTGCCAATCATGGCGTTGCACATAGCTGCGCGCAACGCGGGTACGCGGAATCGTTAGATACATGAGATCACTTTTTGTTATCGTTAAACCTTATTGTTCGTTATCGTATCTTTACTTGGTTTAAGTTTTCTTGTTACTACAAGTAAATTATTTTATTCTCGTTGAATAAAATTAATGTAAAATTAATTATCAAAGTACGAATATATCAACTTACACAAATCTTCGAACATACTTTCTATAGTGAAGCACGAAGGTTGAAATTATATGACATAATTAAATATTATGTAATCTCGAGACTGTTTTATAGAACTTGATTTTCGCACAAATTGCCGATACTTGTAGGGGCCACAATATAAGTTGATTTCACATTTACACATCGGTCACACGCTTATTTAATCAACGTCATCGTTGATTATTTATCAAGCGCTTTTTTTTCCTGCCGGTGTGTGTGTGTGTGTGTGTATGCGTGTGCGTGTGTGTTTTGCAAGTATTTCGATATCTCCGTCATTTTCTTTCAATATATATATGTATAAATTTATTTATTTTTTTTTTACACTTTCAATTTCGTTTTTGCGATCGGTATGAGTCATTCGAATCGAGAAAAGACGAGCGCCCACGAATCACAGGTCGACTCCTTTCATCTCTTTTCCTCCCCTTTTTTTTTTCTTTAGTTTGCCTCCCAATAACGAATCGGTTAACGAAAAAGTTAATGAAGATACAAAATAACCAGTCGCTCGGAATTCTATTAAAGAGCCTTTACTTCTTATCTCCATAATGAACGGCGCGATCATCGTCGAAGGTTCTCTTCGTTTAACCGTCAGGTACGAGAAATCTGAAGAGTCATCGGCTCCACGGCAGATCTCTTGTCCACGGTAGATACTTACGTGTACATATATACATATACATATGTGCACACATATACACATATATACATATAGGACGGGATGCCTAACATACTTAATATAATCGTTTCTCCCGAAAAGAATTTATGGATTTGATAAGGAATGGCCTATCTGCTTTTAATGCAGAGAAAAAGCTCAAACATTATATATTTTTTTCTTGATTCTGCCTTTCTCGATGTCGTTGAAAATCTCTCTTTCTCATTCTCACTCATTCATTCATTCTTTTTCTTTCTCTCTTTCTTTTCTTCTCTCGCGAAAAGCGCGATGATATCGTGTCACACATTCAGATCAAGCTCAACTTGCACAGTCTAGACACTTACAAAAGTAGAAACAAACTTTTACTACTACTACTATTACTAGTCATCTACTATTATATAATACTACTATTATATAATACTACTACTACTACTACTACTACTACTATTACTACTATTACCTTATGACAAAATTTTGCATTACTAAAATCTGAGACCGTTACATGTCCAAAACCGAAAGAATTCAAGAACTATTTTTCTACATTTAAAGTATATTTTGGAAATTTCTCCAATTTTAAAGAGATTTCGGCATTGGGCGTAGCATACTGGTGACTACACAGAGAACAGCAATAGACACGAGCACAAAACCGCAATACCTTGGAAAAACCTGGCGACAGAAAACGACGGAGTAAAGAGCATTAGTTCTTTTCCTTTTCATTGTGACATTTCCTGCAGATTTTTCGAACTTCTTACATTGATGAACTGAAATGCATTCCACAGAGTCAAAAAAATTGTGTGACGTAGACAAATAACAAAGACGAAAAATATATAAACTCTCACGTACATTTATGATCTCAGTATGATCTCTTCATTCCAATTTCTTCGAAATTATCACAAGAAAACGCGTTTTCTTCAGAATCTCTCTCTCTCACACACACAATTATATTATTATTTATTTTCAACAATTATATTATTTTTATAAAAAGAATGCCAAAAGGTTGATCAGTTTTATTCTATTTTATTTTAGTTCAACCTTGTTTTATTTTGTTTTACTTTTTTATTCAAATTTATTAGTTGCGTTTGTATATCTTCTTCTTTGTTAGTATGTATTGAATTCGCTCATACAAGCGAATTTTGGGAACACTGACCTTTTCATCATTGAGTACGTTTCTATTTCGATTCTGCGCTTTATATATCTATAGACTTTATACATATCAATACATCTATTATTTTCGCAAAATCCAATTTGTATGGATTTTGTATCCCTTTCGCATTCAAGAGATTAAAAATACATATACAAAAAATACATAATACATATGCAACAAATATATAAAATAAACGAAGTAAACTCACTATTAATTTATAAAAAAAATATAAAAAATCACATTGTTCTCGTAGAGAATATATAAAAAATAATATATATAAAAATACACATACAAACATAAACAAATTATGTGACAAATGTATCAGATAATGTAGTCAACACTTCATGTCCCAGAGAGACATAGAATAAAAATTAAACAAAAAATTGATCAAATAATTTTTAGGCACTTTAATTGCCGTAAAATTGATATCATCGTTGATGTCATCCTTTATGGCAGATATTAAAACATGGAAAGAGTATAGTTCACTCATGAAGACGTTATTGTTTTTATATCGTGTACAATTTCAAGAGAAATTACGTTAACGTTTCTTACATACAATTGAAATAAAAAAAAAAAAAAAAAGAGATCTCGTGGAGTTCTTCTATTTTCTAAAATAAGCGCACACACGAGTTTAAGTAACACAAAACGACACACGGTGACACAGATTCCGATTACCCGCGATTCGATCACATGTTCGATTTTTTGTTAATTCTTGTAGTTTCAAGATTCTAATTTTCGAGATACCGATGTAATAACAGCAACGTCGTAACAACAACTCATTCTAAGGACTGTATCGCCCGTCGTATATATTGCTTTTCTGTTTACAGATTCGGTGATTGGGGTAATCTTTTTTTTTCAAGTCAAGTAAAAGCAAAATCACGGATTGTGTGTATATTCGTAGTTTAATTGCACATTAGCTTTTAAAATTTCGATAATCTATCGCATGCAAGTCACGAAGTTTTCATTTCAGAAGAAAAAAATCAAAATTCGTAAGTTGCATTTGATAAAATAATACAATAGAATTACCTTCATTTCCATTTTTATATATTTTGCGATAAAATATATTAAAAAAAAAAAAAAATAAAAAAAATAAAGTCAAACTTAAATTCGCATGAAAATATCTCGATAGTCGGATTAGTACTCACAGAATAGCCACCAAGCGGAAGACCCATAATCGACCCTCTTATTATTCTCGATAACTGTAGATTTTTGTTAGTTTTATGAAATTAGTTAGTGAAATAGTGTTAGATAATTAGATAATTCTAACAGGGTCTGAAATTATAGTCAGAACCAGTAACTTAGGACTGACCGGAGATAATGTCTCCTGCATGTGCAATGGTGCGTTGTCGGCCTCGTCGGTGCACGTCGACATTCTTCGATGCCGTCTTCCAAATCTTCTCTATCGTGTGAAATCCGCAAACAAGAAAAAAGTTTCGCTTCAAGCCCGGATTACTTTTTCGGATTTCTTCTTCAGAAATCGCGGTAAAGGGTTCTGCAGTTCGATGCGATGGACGGACCAAGTTACCGCCATCGACTTCGCTTCTCTTCGCAATGCGTGTTGCAACAATATATCGTTGCGATTATTTATGATAATCGAGAGAAGAGCACAGAAAAGAATCTCGAAAACTCCAGTCTGGCCTGACGGTCATTCCAGTCTGATCCAGTCTTCGACTAGATGCCTAGCCAAAGTTAGTATCACAGATTGTTCAATCTTATTATATGGCACATCATTATTCGGAGGAAAACATCGGGCAAGAACGACCTGTGAACAAAAGAAAGAAATTGCAATTTTAAAGAAAAGATGCATAACGTGCGAGCAACACACGGAATTTATTTTCGGAAATATTTTTTCAAATTTACGATAATTACTAACGTTTTATAGATAATTACTGACGTTTTATAGATAATTGTTTAACGTTTAGTAAATTAACATTGTTAGTTCTTTCTGTCCTCTGTTGCGATTCAAATGAGGAATTTCAGACGCACGTAATAGACACGAATGTGTATTGTAGCTGCAACGTGCGTAGCAACGAGAAACATCGAGAGTCAAACGACAGGAAACGAGATTCTTTGGAAAAAAAACTTTTGATCTTCAACAAGAAACGTATTTCAGCGCGTATCGTCCAGGTACGACAAATCAGGTATATACGATAAAATAGTCCAAAACCCCCGAAATTAGTCTCGGAACGCCGTGGTATCTTTCGCACAGCAGGTAGGTTGACCTAGACATAAATAAAAAGCGAGACCAAAAGACGCGCTGCTTCTCGTACACTCGCACGTGACTCGTTGTTCAAAAAGCGAAGGTTCACGTGCCTCGATCGCGTGGTCCCGCAAGCGGAAAACCGGAACCCGCGCGCGACCAAGGCAGGTTATTCGACGTTATTCACTTTTCGCTGGGCAAGGATTCGCGCGCGGGATGTCGGTCAACCAGTCTGATCCCGCGAATTCTACGTCCTCGCAACGCGCGGTCTCGCCCAGGTGGATGTTAGCAAAACCAGTTGGTTCGCTCTTCTCTCCCGACTCACCCATCTACTCCTACTACCACAGCGCGAGAAGTGCGCGAGCGTGGAGGAGGGCGCGCGCGTAAAACTGGAATTCAGCTCGCGGGCACTGCTCTGACGGATAGACAGGTATAATAATAGACGTAACGAGGAAGCCGAACCATCGAGAGTGAACACACAGAACGATGCCCGGTTTTCACTCTCTCCTTTTTCTTCCGTCTTTCATTCTCTGTCTCTCTC
>QVOB01009456.1:0-62216 GCA_014839585.1 Pseudomyrmex concolor | reverse complement strand
TCGCACCTATCGTCAGCCGTATCTTAAATAATCGTCAGCGTTAAAATTCATAATGGAAGAAACAAATTTTTATTTTCTGTGCGACGACAACATTACGTCAAGTAGTAAGAATCGCTGCGCTCGATAATTTTTTTTTAAAACAACCGCGATTTTAATTACAGATAAAATTTTTATTGATAAAAAGTCGGGAAATACTGACAAACGAGAGATGTCTTTACTTTTTCGAACGCAACTTAAAATGGTTGAACATATCTCGCACGAAGTTAATAGTTTTGGTTTTTTTTTCTCGAATCGTAACTTGAGTAACATATTTTGTAATTAACATTTTATCATGCTAATAAAATCTGAATCCCGTGACGTTATTATCAATAAAACAACATTAAAATATATTAATTCTTACTACATATTGAATTCATCAATAATTATATAAAATGAGAGATGTATTATACAAGAGATAATACACGTAATATACAAGAAATAAATGTACAAAGTAATTGATATATATTAAATATGTATAGATAATTAGACTAAATTATAAACATTCATCATTCGGAGAAATTGGAAGAAACTTTTAAGCGAGTGTCGTTTTTTTTTTTATAGTACTTTTAACATACAGTAAATGTTGGCGACGTCTCACTGTGATTTTCTTCCATCAAATCAACATCTCCGTCATTTATTGCATTAACATTCCTGATCACATCACTGCAGTCATATTAAATTATGCTGTCAAAACTTGAAAAGTTTTGTACATGCTCAGATAAATAAATGACGACTTACGTGATAAACATTTAGTATTTAATTTACACTTGATAGATGTTTTTTAAAAAGCAGACTTTGAACCATACAAATACGTACATTATTCGATGTACGTTCCAAAAAAATTATAAATTATTTAAGTGGATAAAGTGGTCAGTTTTCAATATTGCTAAAAAAATTGTGTAAAAAAAAATGTCTTGCATTTTAAATATATTTTCGTTTATTTTTATTTGTACAATTAAAAGAAAAACTTCTGAAAATTGAATAAAAGTATTACATTTGACAAACTATATTGAGACAACTGAGAAATGACAAGTTGCAGCTTGCAATAAAGGCGCGATCGCGGAACACGGCAGCGGCGATAATCGACATGTTCTCACGATAGTGTCAACGCACCAACGTGTCAGAGTTAAATTATTTTGCAAGCAGTCGAAGAGTAAACTAATTAAAAATAAATAAAAAGTCCGATTGCGTGCAAACGGACAGTGAATTTGGAATAATGGCTGAAACAGCATGATTACTGCAATGATTTGGAAATAATTACTGCTATATAAACTATTTTAGATACACATATGAGACTCTGACAGACTCCACGTGTATATTTTAGAATTAGTTATAATGAAATAAAGAAAACTTATATCTTACAAATCTATTCTATTTAAATACATGTTGTTCATAATCCAAAATGGCTGCAGTGAGGAAGCACAAATCCTTAAAAGATTTCTGTCATTCTTTAGGACTTGTTGCAAAGAATTTTTAAATTCGTCAATATATAAAATTTTTGTCAAAGTATTCGTCCGTTATTACTATATTAAAATTATGATCGAGATCAAGCGTACTTTAACACAATTGATTCAAAAATGAAGAAATTGTCCCGCGAACGATCCAAAGCGAGAAAGGAGTATAAAGAAGTGACGTAGACTATACAAATGTGATGTCATCGTTCTTTTCGCGCGCGATTTGTATACGTCTACGTATGTGTGTATATGTGTGTAGAGTTGTGTTGTATGGTTAGATGGTATGTTGTAGCAGTGACGACATAACATAGTACAGTGACGGCCGTGTTATGTGTGAAACTCTTGCTAGATCTTAGTAAGATCGATCGATTCAACTACGTAGCCTACTCCAATTTATGCGCAGCTCCTCTGTTGGCGAATACGATCCTTAGGTCGTCTGAAGGCTAACAAGGCTAAGCCCGGTATATTATACGGCGCGACGCATGCCGTGCAACATATAATGCCTCTCTAACGCGTAAGAGAGGTATTTTGAACAACAATTTTTTTTTTGAATTATTTATCTGGCAGTATAATTGGTGTATAAAATTTTGGTTTCTTTTTTTTTTCATTTCTTATTCCCTCACGCTTTTTTATCTACCTTTACATGTATTTCCCTGTTCGATAGAGAGAGAACCACAATAGATCCGATAAATTTTAGATACAATATCACATTTAATAGCGGTCTACGCAAGACTTTCTAACATGTCCATTCGCGTCTTATCTGAACGTCATCGGTTGGACCGGGCGTCAATATATATGTACGCCGCTCTTTCTTTCGCGCTTCTTTCGATCATTTATTCTTCAGGGACCGGACAGATACGGCGTCGTCCCTGAGGATAACGATGACAATCTTCTCTTAATTCTGTCATTATCAAGAGCGCATCACATTCGCGCTCTTAGCGGGGAAGAAGAAAGACCTATTGCAATGACCTAAGAGACGGTTCGGGAACCAGTATTTCGAAGGACATGCGTGTCCGCTCCGAGTGCGTATTTCGGATCAAATAAAAAGATTTCTTTTTGCGAGTTCACGCGGAAGCGAGGTGTACGTGTGTGTGTGTGTTTTACGCTCTTTACCGAATGCGGAAAATATAACAGTCTAAGATCACCTCGCCTCGCACGCCAGTTTATTCGCTACCGGCTAATCGAAAATGTCTCTCGATTACGCGTAAGATTAAGAGACCCAATTTGGGAGTTTGCCAAGTGCAAAATACGAACGGGCGGAAATCGGTTTAGATAAACCTTCCGTCGCGTTACCTTCGTCTATGGGTAGTATAGACTGACAGGAGAAAGGTATTATATCGTATATGACTATTGGCTCTTTAGAATCACCTGCTAACCATCATTCATTTTTCTTTTTAAATTCACATTGATCGACTCATCGTCTGAATCAATCTGCTTGGATTGATCTCTTTGCATAAACAACGAGAATTAGCGGAAAAAAAAGAGACGCTGCTTTTACATGAATCTTTCTCGCTTGTTATTTCTGTATGAAAGGAGTACCGATAATACAAGAAAAATTCCCATTTTATCATAAAACATTCCTTTCATATTACAGGCAGCGATAACCGGCGATTTTGTGCATATATCCGAGCGTGAAGTCTTTACGACGTTCCTCCGATGATGATTGGCATTTGGCAGTTGGCGCTAATGTTCAACGTAGCATTGGCAAACTTTGGGGTCGACTTGACAAGGGTTTCCGCCCACGGACGTACGAACGGGGCGGACGCTTGGCCTATTCGCTGCAGAAACGGGTGCAGGCTTTCTTCCACCTGCACTGGGTGCACCATAGGTCGCGTGCATCCATGCCGTAGATCTTGCGACACTTCTTGACATCACTGCGCGTTCGCCGCGGCGAGGACGGCTTCCCCGTAGATGCTGCGATACTTTGTTGCTGACACGCTTGAATTGGTCGAGGGGACAGTTTGATGTGTTTGTTGGGTGTACTCTAAAAAAGAAAAACACATTTCAATCGGCTGTTCCTTTGACACGAGAAATTCGTAATAAGGTTTTTGCGCACAGATTTTCATGAATAAATAATAAACTTATTTCCCGCAACATGGAGTCTGTCCGCTATATTCGGTCATGTTAATATTTAAATTAATGTTTGATTTAACAATATCGGCAATATTATCGTAGGACGATTCGTAGTTTAAATAAACGCGATCACACTTACTGGTGACGGTGAGATCGTAAATGTGCTGCTTTCTCTGACACCGACCATTACGTTCTCCATGTAGCTGTTACTTGTGATAGGAGTTGCTTCCAGACGAAGCTGCTTCTGATATTCCGGATCCTCGTGCGGCGGTCTTGCCATGTCCCGGTGGGACATTGTGGGCGGTGAGCTCATGTGATCCACGGCAACTTCTTGATAATAGAATTCCTCTTCGTTAACAGACATATAGTCCTCGTCCTTGGACTCCTTTGGACTATATAAAACAAATACATACCGGAAATCTTTAGCTCTTCTTATTTTTATTAACGACAAGATGGTGTTGATTGAAATTTTTTATTTTAAATTATCTTCTATATTACCTACTATATTCTAGTAGATTTTTTATTTTACTACGAGGATAATCGTAGAACGTCCCGCAAACATCAAGTGCAATCAAGTAGATAGATCACACATATGCTCCACGAACCATTCATCGTTAACAATTCAAAATCAAGGTCGCGTTATTACAAGATCGAGCTGTTAATTTTGAGAATTTATTAAAATACGATACATCCTCGATGATAGTCAGTTTTTTATCCGTTCATTTTTTTTTTTTTTTAATACCGCTTAACGATATCTTATTACAATGATGTTTCAAAGTGCATCAAAACATTAAATGCCAACAGCTTCTTTAACCGAGTGAGATTCATTTTGACATTGTGCTCCAGTTTGTGTAATGTGGGATAATGCCTCTTACACACGCGAGACGCTTTATATCTAGGATATCAACTCACCCCAGATGTGACTGCCGCACATGTTCTTCAATAAGCGTGACGGTTGCTCTGATTTCAAGGCAGCCCGGCCAAGTGCACTTGAAGACCACTGCCGCGTTTGCCTGCAAACAGAAAAACGAAAGTCATTAGCCATCGCGCAGTGTAAATAGATAAACGGAGTTCGATGGGTTTTTCACACGTCCGGAGATACTTGACGATAGGGCCTTTCGGAAGGGAGTCAAAAGACGACCGTGATTTCAACAAACGTCCCTTTGCGTCATCTGCGTCACGTATCAATTGACACGCGTGGGCGCGCATTGACGCACAATATCGCTTCAACTCCGGCTAAATAAGCATACTCGTTTTAAATTCATTATTCCGGAACTAACCTTTTTCTTATCATTTTTTTATTTCACAAAAATTATTAATTCCGTGTCTTTTTATACTATCATAAATTTTAATGTCAGTCGTTAAATGAAAGATGGTCGGGCCACAGAGAAAGCAGTACATTTACGATCTCGCCAGTAAATGTGATCGCGCTTTAAACTACGAATTGTCTCACAATAATATCGCTGATATTATTCAATCAAATATTAATTTGAATATACGCGCTTGTTTTACGGTTTTAAAAATTTACTACAATATTGATTCCTTCAGAGAAGAACTTTTTATATTCGTACGACAATATTAATAATTAAATCTCTTTTCGTGTTACATCGCATTTATTTGTCTGTCTAGAAAAAGTTATAACAATTATTTTTGCAATAATTTAACATGAAGAAATAAGTTCGCGAACGTATGAAATATATTTATGATTCTACATCAATTTTTTTTTTTAACTTAGAATTTCCTTTTTTTCTGCAATTGCGGACGTGTCCTTTCTTGATTCGTGAGCGCTCGAACGTTTCGGATTTGTAAACGTGAATCTTATGAAATTAGCACGAGAACATGATGTCTTAAAGTCTTAAGACATCCCTGCATCGTAGACGTCAGAGTCATGTCAAACCGGCGGCAAGGAAAATCGATGCGCGCGGTAGGCAACGGCATCGCTGCGCGCACGTTTCTTTGTTTACATCGGCATCAGCCGGTGATGGAGGCGCCCGCCGCGCCGCGCCGGTCATGACTCGCGCGCGCGCACGGTCACGTGGTATTGATCCGAAGTGAGCGAAGAAAACAAGCCTTCACGCGGGGAACACGCGGTCCCGCGATAATCGCGTGCTTGAATATGCGATTTATGCGAAGGACGACGACATACGAAATTGATTTTCGAACAAAAAAATGCTTAACACGCGTGTCCTTATCTGCTTTTAATCACATTCTTCCATGTAACATTTATAGATTTGATATACCCGGATCCTCGTGTCTTTTGGACGCGAATAGAATTACAATTGCGTGTTTATAAAATTTATTCGAGAAGGACACATTTACGGATTACATCTATAAAGATTTTAACACAGGCGTGAATCATTTAATTGCAATTTTGACTGCAAAGAAGCAATTAATAATGCAAACGCTAAGTACAAATAATTAAAACAACCTAGGTCGAGAATGCATATAGAATGCATATGTGAAATTGGTGCAAAAATATAATTGCGAATTTTTTCATTTATTAAAATTGTAATAGAATATACAGCACAATTTTGCATAGTCCGGTTACGCTGAAATCCTATGTATTGAAAATCAATTTTTCGAATGAATTTATATACATAAAGTTTCTATTCATTGATTTAATATTAAAAAATCAATATAGCACAAAGTAACCAAGCGTGTGTGCGTGTGTGTGTGTGTGTTTGTAATCGGTTGTTAACAGATCTGGAAGATCTGTCTAGCAAGTGCACGCAACACGAGCATTTTCCACCACACACAAACACACACGTAACGGTTCGAAGAAGATAATTATGATATCGTCAATGCATCGCGGCGAAGAACGCCCCCTTCAAAGCGCATTCCGGGGATTAATAAGTTGTCCGATCTACAGACAAAAATATAAATTCCTCCAGTGTGCAACCTCGCGATAACAGCATTGTTCTGAGAGCACATTATTCAACGTTTCTCTGATGAGCACGTATGATTATACGAATGACCACAACAAACGCGTTTAGAGAGCGATTTACGCCATGTTACATTTGAGAGAGAGAGAGAGAGAGAGAGAGAGAGGAAGATTGCACCAGATAAAAATTTAAAGGCACTCGATCTTACGGACGCGCGAGATAAACAAGAACACGCATTTCGAAAGAGAGGCGGTAGATTTTTTCCGAGAATCTCGGTAACGGAGTGACATCAGCTCTGAAACGGTACACCGAAGATATGCGCCGGTGTGTACCGGGTGTACACGGGATATATACCGGGTAACGTAACGAAAAGTTGGCGACGCGGGAGAACGCGTATGCGGTCAGTGAAGGCCGCGTGAGATGTGTTAACGCGTATGCATTAAATATGTGACCGAAAAATAATTGCAAGTGAAGAAGATGTTTGGGGAAAAAGGTAGCTTCGCAGCACACCGTCTGACGGAACAGCGTGGTGTGTGACATCACTTCTGAAAACGGTACACGCCGAGTACACGCGAAGCTGTGTGTACGGCGTGGCGCAGCTATTGCCGAGGTCACAGACCTTCTATGCCAGGCAATGTTCTCCCTTTGCCTTGCAATACCTCGGCGTTAGTTTGGCGTACTTCAGAGAACTTTGCAGGCACAGTTCTCTCTCCCTTCCTCCCATCTCCTCGCTTCCTCCCCTTACAACATTTACGATAATTCCGACAACATTCGCGTAGAGGACGCCACGTGTCCCAGTGAGTATTTTCACGCGCGCATTCACCGGGGGTACTCTCTGATTTGGTCACACATAAATTTATTTTCTTGTGTGTGAATATTTTTTATAAATATATAAATGTAAAACATATATATATTAGTATATTCTCATTATATAAAATACATTCATTATAAGATCGTTATGAGAAAATATATATAAAATTCGATTGAAAAACGTTTTACTGTAAAAAATTGCACAAAGTAAATTGGCAATATTTTTTGCATTTATTTTTTCACAATATCAATCTGTCGGAGTTATTTGCGCGCTCACGCTTGCGTGCGAATATTATATTATCCCGCGATTATTCTTCGCGCAGAAATGAGTCAACCGACACGCGGGGTTATACCGCGTATTGCGCAGTATAGAGCGGCATCTGCGCAGCGTTCGATGGATTTTGCGCAGCGAGCGGTGTATTCGCGGGTGTGTTCAAGCGCATTGCATGTGATACGACGTTGCCGGTGGTAGAGATTTGCCGCGGCTCGTTGGGGATGCACATACACACACACATACACGATCTGGCTGGTCAGAGTACACTGATCGGCACTGAATCGTTCCACGAAAGAGGGAAAGAAATTTCCTCTTCTGCGCGTCGTTCTCTTTCAGTCGTTATCGGTTGGCCGCTGACGGCTGGAGCAAAATGGTGTACAGAAGGAGAACTTTCTTTCCTTCTCGCGGAACAATTCAATGCCGGTCAGTGTACGCACAACCGGCTAAGAGGACAACCACCCTGTACTGTAACTCCTGCGCGCGCCAAACACCGCGCGCGTCTTTTCCCCTGCTCTTCTGCTACTCTCGACTACGCAGCGCAAACCGGCATGCGCGCTAATTCGCGTGTATACACGAAACGCATGTGCGCACATGTCTCGTAGATGGTTCACGCATCGTAAAAAAAACAAATGCGTACGATTACTCATCGAGACATCATACGAGACGCGACATCGTTCTTTGCATCTTCGATAAGCGACGCATAAACATCAAAGCACTTCGATGACAACGAACTTCGTCGTGATTCGTCCCGCGAGAATGCGCCGAGGTTCAATGTCCTTAGGTTTATTAGAGTGAATGAATGCTTCGAAATCGTTCGTGCGTTCGCGCGAAAAAATTGTATTCGCAATTTTCACCGTCCGGTTATTGATGAATAGTCAGAATTTTTCGCGCGTCCGCATTGAGCGTGCAAAAGATATGCCGCGTATTACCAAGGCCAATTCAGGTTTTGCTCGCGAATTCACGCGACGAACACTATGGATACAACCCGGGCACGGGCATAAAAATCGATTCTAAATTACACGCTACAGCACAACCACCTGCTTTTCACGCGGCTCTCGCTTTCTCCGTAAATCGAGATTCGCATCGAGCCGGCTCTTGCACAAAGGTCCGCTCCGCCGTGTGTATCTATATTTTTCTACGTTACTCATCTTCCTTTTCCCACAAGTTCTGTGATTTTCACACGCGAACTATTCTCCAGCTTATATACTCGCCTTTTGAATTGCGATGGTTAAGACACACCGTCTGTAATGATTTGATTCAGCGTTCTTCAACGTGGATGATATCGCTTATTGTGCTAACAATATTGTGCGCATCAATATAAAGTATTCGTTACTGTGAATACAAAGTATTTATTACAGAGACAAGATTTATCTTTCTCTCATATTTCTTCTGTTTACGTATTTCTTAATTTTTAATTAACGTGAAGAATGAGGTTTTTAAGACATTCCTCACGTTGATTTAAAATGTCATCAAATGTTGCACAACACTCGAATTATTTATCTTCTCTGTATCTCTTTATAATTTACACAAAATCAAATTTAGAAAAAACTCTTATTATATATTCTATAAATTTATATAAAAACTCTGAAAAGAAAACTATTGCGTTGTGTCAAAAAATGATGAAATTTTTTAAGTATCGTTTCATATGTGCGTTCTGTGACGTCATGGACCACCGATATCCGCTAATCTCCATTTCGGAACCATGCCTTTCTACGCAGCGAATGAATTTCACGGACGTAGAGATATATATCGTAAAAGAAGGAGAGAGAGAGAGAAAGAGAGAACGCAAGAGTGCGAAATGGACGAATAAGGAAGAGAGGAAGAAAGATAGAGAGAAAGATTGTGTGTGTGTAAAGAGTTGGAGTCATTGGAGAGAGGTGGAGAAGCCGGGTAACGCCCGGAAAACCAAAACAAACCAGACTTCTCTGTGTTGGCGCGTACGATGCGCGTCGATCCGTGGCGTGTGGTGAGGGTCGGACGTTGACCCTTTGTCGAACACACCGATGCCTCACGCACGGAGAGTACACGGGGGTATATACGGGGTGGCGGGAGAAAAATCTACGGGTTATGTGGGACCTTCACGTCGCGGCGGTGGCAACGGCGTCGGCGGCAGTGACGACGGCAAGCGAGGCAAAAGGGAGTACGCGATGCAGTAATAAGGGGCAGAAAATTTCAGAATATCGCTGCGTAGATGAAGAAACGCGGCCGAATAAGAGTGAGAGAGAGAGAGAGGGAAGGAGGAAGGGAGAGGGGACTGACCGCAACGAGAGAGCAGAGGAGCCACGTGTGATGCAGCAGGTACGACAAAGGCCGGTTGCGCGGCTACGTAGTCGAGCAGTGCACCGGCACGAACTGCAAGGGCTTTCGGGGGACGTCGTGGTGTGGGATAGTTTATCACAACATAACGATGCGTGTGTATGTGTGTGTATGTATGTCGTACGCTGCCAACGCACAGACCAAGACTTTAACATCCGATAGAGCGCAAAATTATACTTTGTCTCGGAATACAAAATTCGCATATAAACAACCAACTTTCAAGAAACATCGCGCAACAACAAAATTGCTTAACAAGTTTTGGAGTCGTACGATTATTGCCTACATACACGTGATTAACTGCGACGACAACGCGGTGAATAAGAGCAAACGCAAAAATTCAATTTTTTTCCCGGCGAAACAATGCGACCGTAAAGTAGCGAGCTGGAAAAAGCGCCGCGCTGGGACACGTCGCGCAGCACGCAATTCGGTGCAATTTACAAGGAAGAACCGGGAGGGGGTCGTTGACACAGACGAGAGAAACGGAGAATACACAGAGAGAGACAAGGAGGAAGCAGTAAGTACCTCGTGAGTCACGACAGGACTTTACCAGGATGTCGACGTATCTAATTTACTGATTTTCGTTGTATCTACAGATAAAGAACAACACTTGTTTAGCCAGTGTCGTTAGTTACTTTTCGTTATCTATCGCGCGCACACACACACACACATTCGATCATTTTGTAATCAGTCGAGAAATATGATGCTTATCTCTTCAAGATAGTTTACATGTTATTTTCTTTCGAAATATTTAATACTGAAGAGCAAAATTTTAATGAAAATTATATTTTAATGACACATTAAAATAATATAACAAATAACACATTAAAAAGCATTTACATATATAATTTTTAATGTAAATTATCCTGTACATTGTCACGTCAAAATCAATTGCTAATTAAAGAAATTTTTTTTTTCAACTTGGAAATTAATTGACTTGAAACAAATATTTTTTTTTTTTTTACACGAGAGTAGCAAACAAAATTTTTCATTCACTGAGCGTGCGATTTAAATTGCATCGTCTTCTATCGATATTATAAACAAATCCTCTAGTGCGCGTGTTCGAACGTTCTCTTTATCTCCTCTTAAAATACAATGGCGTCTAATGGCTCTTGGTGGGAGAGAGAGAGAGAGAGAGAGAGCGACATAGCATTGCTATCGCTATGTTGCAACCGCACCAAACGAGCAAATACCAACATTGTTCGCATTGTTGCAGCGCACGAAGAAGCTGTTTTTAGGCATAGAAAAATGTTCAATGTTGGGTTTTGCGCGGCCGGCCATTGTATGTTGGACTTTATGAAGGTCAGCGTCGTCACTAAGAAGACTGCTAAGCGATGGTTGCTCGATGCTCACGAGCAAGAGAATCGACCTACAACGTGTGCGCGAGCGAAAGAAAGAGGAAGAGAGAGGAACGACGCGAGAGAGAAAAGGATGAGAGCATGAAAATGCGAACCGAGAGAGAAGCGACGACGGTGCGGGAGGAACGGCCGCGCCTGCGCAGATGCGTTGTTTACGTCGCCAGGTTACAGCGCGTGGATGCCCGTAGCGGCTCCGGCGTTTGTTGAAATGGTAAGGAACGACCGTTCAACAAGCTCCCACGCGACTTATATGCACGCACACGTGCAAATATATATGTGCACGCACACGTGCAAATATATATGTGCACGCACACGTGCAAATATATATGTGCACGCACACGTGCAAATATATATGTACACGCACACGTGCAAATATATATGTACACGCGCACACACACACACACGCACATACAAATTTGAATTCAGCGAAAACGTAGTGAAAGGTAGAAAGTTGCGAGAGCAAGACGACGCTTACATGTGACAATTGTGAAAATGGCAAGCTTGTGCAGATCGCATCACTCGCGTTGTACTCGCGATGAATAACTTAACGAGGTTCCCAGAATGTATTGTTATTAACCGTGAATACACATCTTGCACAATACATGAATAAATGGTAATTAGAACGGTTTTGTTCAGACTGAATGCGCATTAAACAGTCATCAACGAATTCTAAATCTAATTATCCTTATCGCCTTTTATTATTCGTACACAAGCGCACACAATTTAGTTTGGTGCACGTTGCAGTGATACATGTTGCAAATTAGATTTGGTCACTGTGCCGTCTCTACGTGCGAGAGATTTTGTTAAAAAATTAGCAACTGTTTTCTATAAAACGAAGCTGTCAAGCTCGAACTGTCAAGACAAATTGACGCGTTCGAACTACGGAATGTGTTTTGTAATCGTTTTCGATTATTAATAAAAGTGTATCTTTCAAAGAGAGCACGTTGTGCTGAAACGCGCGTTAGAGCAAAGCTCGCGCGTTACGCGAGAAGCGATCCGGACGCAACAATATGAAGAAAACGAAACGGAGATATTCACAAGACACTTAAAATCCGCAAGAGAGTTCAAGTTTGTTCTTTCTTTTTCAAGGCCGTGCATCGCCGTTTATATGTACGGAGTGTATCCAATACCGGCGCAGCCAGGCCTCGTTAAGCAATTATCCAGAACACCTCCGCTCTCTTTCTCCCTGACTGCCTGCCTGTGTCGCATATAAAAGAAGTTACAGCCGAAAACCAGTAGTACCGTTTCAACTGAAAATATGATTTAAAGTAATGGCTTTGAGAGAAGAGTTGCCGCGAGAGTAATTTGCGCGCATTGGAATAAATTGCCAATGTGTTAGCCGAAACTGTTGTTTTCAGCATAAATAGAACATCCGAATATTTTCTCGAACAGTTTGTTCTCATATAAACCCTCTTGCTTTTATGACCGCTTAAATTCTACTCAGATCAATTTTCCGCTTATGTTTTTCACGCTTCAAAGTAGAGGTTTATTTTTTCCATATAAAATTGTATTTATTGTGACTGTTTAAAATCTAAACGAAGAAAAATCTTAACCTTTAGAAAGTCCACATATGGGCCAGCAACATACTTAGCAATTGTATGATACATGTGTATAAATTTTGTGTGAAAAACGTTTAAGATTTCAATGGAAAAATGTCCTCTACAGGTTAAAAACTTCATACACAGATGAAAATATGCAATAAAAAATATATGTAAGAAAATATATAACAAAATTATCCAGATAAAAAAATAAAAAATTATCCAGATAAAAAAATAAGTAGCAAACTTTCGACTCGGGTTGGATGTTGGCATTAACGTTGCGGAAATACATGCAGTTGCTTACGAGTTAGCACTAGTTTTTTCACCAGCAATCGTACCAGCTGAGTCACGAAGCAGCACGTGCGTTGAGATTTTAATGCATGCCGAAACTAATAAAAGACCGAAGCGGTTACCGTTCACATTGATTTTTCATAGACGTGTCTTTTGCCAGCCGCCGCCGTTCTCGGATAAAAACACATTTTTTCAAGGACAGCTCTGGGCGTCCGTTTGTGTGAAAAGAAGGAAGAAATATTTATTTGAGCGTGTTTATTGCGACGAGGCGAGAAAACACGCACGTATAACGTTGTTTCCAAACTCGACGGATATTTCGCGCCGACGCATCGGTTGTATCGGACAGCCGGAGTTCAATAACCGATTCAAGGTCACGAGACGCTGATTTTGTTGCGCAAAAAAAGATCTAGTGCTCTCTCGATAGACGGCGAACTTTCGGCTTGCACGATATCATCCGCTTGTGCATTTAAAGATTATATATGCAGGATATATAGTTTTATAAATAAATTTATAGCGGAACATTTTTAAATTGCCAACTTTTAAAGATTATAAAAGAGTGGCTATAAAAGTAGCAGAATTATAAAACTAGCAGTTCATTAAAATTAGTTTCCTTTTTATATCAAGAAAAAATATATAAACTTTTTGATCAATTTAATAATACATTAGAAAAAAATACATATATACATTTCTCTCTTCATAAAAAAATCTACACGATAAACATACACACAAAAATTTTATCGGAGAATGCGCGAATAGATTATCCGGTTTGCTTAGAAATGGTGCAACTCTTCTTGTGAAAAGATATATTTCCGGAAGTCAGTGAAAATGAAACGATATTTAATCTTAGTCCTAGACAATTTAGACAATTTTTAGCGATATATTCGATAAGAAATCATTATAAACACATTTAGAAATCGTGTTAAATTTTTTCTTAGAAAAAAAAAAACCAGTTGAATTTGTCATCACGCAGCAGACGGAAGTTTCGACACTTGAAAAAATAAGAATCACTTGATTGCGCACACATAAAATCTGCACGCGATTATTTACTTAATCGCGGCGAGAGATGGTGTGTTTATGTCTGCGCTCAATATAATACCATGGTATTATTCGTAAAAACGTACGCACATCTACACGTCACATCGAAAGATCAAATATTTTAGAGACATTATACATACACATGTGTTTGTTCCGAATAAACTTGTATGTTTCCGATCAAGTGTTATCATAATTCTCCATATACTGCGACGACACGAAAATGCGTCAAAAAATAGTTTTCTCTGTATCGCAGTAGAAATATCCATTCAAAAGTCGTCGTTCACTCTACGACCTACAACGCGACATTTCTAATCTGCATCTCTACGGTGAATAGCAAATAAGAAAACCTCGTGAACATCGCAATTATATTTACAGATATGTGAAATATAATGTATCGCTCTTTATGCAATCTCGTTCGTAGAAGATTCTTACATATCAATCACAATAAAAAATGTATAAAGTTGATAGGATATGCATATTTATACGCGTCATTCGGTTGTGCTGATCAATGCAATAAAAACACTTGTAAATCGTTTTGTCACGCCTGCTTCACGTGATCTTGCTCGCAACACCCGTAATCGTTGGTCGTCTCTTTCGATCGTCGATATCCATATTCGAGAAATTCGTGTGTATCAACCAGCAAATTCTGTATCATTGACTGTGCGCGCGAGTTCGTTAATATGTCCACATTAAAAAACAAAGGGAAAAAAACGCGAAAGCCGACATGTCAGATATAAAGCTGGCAGACTCACGTGTTCAAAGATCGTTAAAATATATGTTAAAATATAATCGGGCACGGCACGGCAAAGGTCGTTACTTCCGTGAATTTTTGCACAAAGGAAAATACTGCACGAGCACGTCGAACGAATTCCATTTGGCCAATCATTGTCAGTTGATTTAAACAAAATTAACGAGACAAAAAAGAAGTTTTCTACGAAGAATATCCTTATATATATTATTCCCATAGAGCAGGATAATATTTTTGAAAACCGCAGGAGTTATATCGTACTTTGTCTTTCTCTCATCTTTTGTATGTCTGTTCTTATAATTGCGATGCAATTTGTCATATTTCTCTTATATTATTGAGATGTCAATGACGAAAAAAAAAAAAAAAAAAAAAAACATTTGGCATCTTATCTCTCTCGCAAACTGAATTGATATCTTATTTAAAGTGTGCATGTGCCAACTTATCTGTTTGTTTTGAATGTTTTGATGGATTTTTATCTACTTTTCTCGTAATTGCATTATTCATTTGCGTATCTCGTGTATTCTGGATATACTGTTTTGTTACTTATTTCCGTTCCCTCTTGTATGTTCTCTCAACGCGACGAATCGGTTTTGCGAGAGACAAGGAAGGATTCGCTTTCTGTGCGTTGTTTTTTACTTCTCCAACGACTAAAAGAGAGCGACGTGTAGAGGAGCCATTTCCTTCTCCTCACGTCTCGGAACCGTTTCATTGTCGCGCACTGTACATACACATACCGCATCGCGATTTAAAAGTTTTTTCCCATTATTTTTTTATACCAAACACTGAAAATGTGTACACTTTCTAAAGAACTTTTAACACTAGTTTCTGCAGTTTTATAAGATCTTGCATTTAGAAACGTATATATATATATATATATATATCTTCTTTTTAAAACCGCCGTAAAAAAAACACGGTCTTGTCAAGTTGTCAGTTGTAAAACTGCATGACGGATCGTGCTTTTATTGTGCGCAAATTGGAGAGTGTAAAGACAAAAAAAATTGAACATTTTTAATTCAAAAGCGAAATTTTGACTCAATATCATTGATGTTTGTTCACTGAATTGTTGAAAAACGCTTTGTAACTTTTGCGGCGCGTGACGGTGTGGTGGAGGTTATGTGGCATTAAACTTCTCTCTTTCCTTTCTTCTCGTTCTCACCCTCGATCAGTGAACGGTTGCTGGTCTCTCGCGGCGCGGCGAATCAGCTGGGCACGCACGAGCGGAGTGTGAGCGAACGAGCAAGCAGGTCTGTTTAAGCGTGACAACGATTGATTCGCCGGCACTGTCAACAGCCTTGCAACGCCGTACACACACCGGTTCTCCTCGGTTTATACAAGTTGAGTAACAAAGTGGGCGCGGTCTGTGTTAGGACCAGTTTACAGTTACGTACCACGCGCAAATAGGAATAGATGTGTTCATAATTCTTTTAATCATTAAACAAATTCTTCAATTGTTCCACTTTATCGAGACGAGAAGCGAATAAAAATGCGAAACTTATTTCCCATAAAGAAAACATAGTTTTATTCTTTATTATTTAAACAAAGAACAGCCGAAATAATCTAGGTCAGAACTTGTTTTATCATAAAATTATATTTTTAATTTATTTTTTATTTCAACTCTATTATTTAAACAGCCGAAATAGTTTTATCTAGGTCAGAACTTTTCTTATCATAAAATTAAATTTTTAATTTATTTTTTATGTGTGTCAACAAAAATTTGCAAGTTTGCATCTTTTCATTCGTATTTATAACATGATAGCTGTGTATGGTCTTTCAATTGTCATTTCTATTTAGCGAGAGAGTTGATAAAAATATAATTATTGTGTTTAATCGAACCGTTTATATCACATTTGACATGCTACAGAAGATAACGGCATTTGTGCAATTCCTGTAAAAACAAATTGTACTTCCATCAATTTTATAGTTTAATATCGGTTTCACCTGACGGATTCTAGAGAATTGCAAAGAGATATACGACTTTCCGATCCGAGATCGATCCCGAGAGAAAGTTACTTGCAATCTACGCGGATGTGAAAAAACGGCTTATGTAAATTCCACATAGCCAGCTGACAAGCTTGGCTTAGGGATTAATTGTACGTCACACGTCTCTGTTTGAAAGAAAAGATCGAACGTCTCTGTGTCTTCATATATCACAAAATAAATATAATAAAAATAAACTGTCGCGTGCATCTCTCACTTGTGTCGAAAAATGACGCTAATCAGTGTGCAATTGCGATAACGTAGCTATCCGCTTATCGCGGGCATTAAGCGATCAATAAGTCTTTGTCTTGCTGCTGCATACACGTTGAAGTAACTTTTAATTATAATACTGAAACAAACGCAATAAATTGCACTGGTTAGAAACTTTATATGAAAGCAAGTAAATAATTTTTGTTTTTATTTTTTTGCATCTCATTGCTTTATCGAAATAATGAGTTCCGCATCTTTGATGACTTTTTAAAGAATTTCTTTTCTTACTTATCATTATATATTATAACAGCTTGCCGAGCTTCCTAAACATTTTTTTTTACTTTGCCCTCTCTAAATGGATGTAGTTGCCTGTTTCATAACTTGATGACTCCCGGTTTATATATAAAGTGGCATCTTGCTCCAATAATAGACTACTAGTGATAGAGCTATACGTTTATCGTAGCGCGATATTTATTTTAAATTCAAGATGACTCCGCAATTTTATTGCAAATGCTGTAATATTTTATATAATTCTATTTGATAGTTGTCGAATTTATTTGTTATATCCACTTAACGGAGAAACAAGAAGCGTTTTTTGTCACATATTTAAACTATGAAATTGATTAAAATAATACATTAGCGGATTAATAACTTTCCGTGCCGATAAAAATCAGCGTTTTGATATATGATCGATCGCATTTCGAGATTCGCGTTTTGCGCCCGCGCGAATGTCGTATCGACCGTGTGTTCTCACCGTGTTCCACCTTGACCTCCAACTGCAAAAGTATTTCGAGCAATTACAGTATTTAAAGAATATATAGAAGCCCGATCGATTAATCAATACCGTCATAAACCAAAGTGTAAGATCCTTGACAGTTAACTGTTAATTATAACGTTAAAATTCAGAAGAATAATTTCTTAAAAGTTTCAAAGAAACGTTTTCCTTTGTCAAAATTAAAAATATTCTTGGAAGATTTCGTAGAGAAAGACATGAAACAAACTTCTTCTCGTGTTATAAATATAGAAAACAATCGGAAAGAAGAGAAAAAAAGAGAGAAACTCTGATATTATTTATATCACACTTTAAAGTGTTGTAATTAAGAATGATTTTCTAATTTATATAATTTTAGACGACCGACACTTTTAGTGCATTAAATAATACACATTGCACACGAGATCAATCAAATCGTACAGCGCCTATTTGAAAAAAATGAGTAACCCTAGATCTAGTTAGAAGTAAATATTTATACGTGCTTGACGTGTATAGTGCTTGATAAGAAAAAAGGATTATTCATGCTGTTAGACGGTTTGTCAATTCGGCGTGCGTAAAAAAAAGAAAGACAGTCAGGACCTAGGACAACGAGCTGCACGGCATATCTCATCCCCACCAGGTTTCGTTGTCTGGTTACAAGCTGAAAATTGCGAACGAGCGTCCTTGGTTCTTCTCCCGGACGAAAAGTGTGAGAGAAGGAGAGAGAGAGAGAGAGAGATCTAACATTGACTGCAATAAAGAGCTCAATGCTCTAGACATGACGTCATGTCGTAGTAAGCTAGAAGAAGCCTTCTCATCGTGTAATACTGCTACAATTAACGGCAAACCATTCGATTGCAAAAAAACCTTTCACTATTATAGTGAAGCTATCTTCAGATAGTCAAATTACTGTCTAATTATCTTTTATAATAATGATAAAAATGGAATAATTTTACAATGCTTGTTTTACGCTGAATTATTATTTGAACTTCTTGTCGGATTTATATATATATATATATATTAAAAAGTAATAATAAGACCAAATATAGTTTCGATCTAAGCGATTACGCGCGCTGAGAAAGCAAATGAGAAGTAATTTATTGGTTCGAGAAAATAATTACAATATTGGCGAGAATTACAGCGATGCGGACAGAGAGAAGAAAAACGAGTCTTTCCTTATGTACGTATATACCTTACAGTGTCATGGTCGCTGACTTATGTCATAATGCCTGCGCGCATCATGGAAATAAAGCATCATCTTGTTTGACATTGTGTTACAAAAATTGCTTGCAACTGATAACGGCGAAGCGTTAGCGAGTTGATGTGGAATGGATAGACCTCCTCGTTAATTTGCGGAATCTCCGCATAGAAAAAATATTATGTTACATATACTTTGACGTTAATTTTTTCATTAAAAAAAATTTCGTGAGCACGTAAATTTTTGAATCATACTACAAAAGGAGGGGCGAAAGAGTTTTTGAAAATTGTCACGAGATCGTGTTTCCTTTTATCGAGAAAAAGAAATTATCATACACGCGATATTATAGATCAGAAATGACATTGTCATACGATGACTCTGACCTTGACTACGCGCGACAGATGTCTGTAATCTATGCAACACGAGCGAGACGTGGTGTGCACGAAAGATTTGTTTCTACTTCGCAATCAGCGCGCATATTTGTGATTTTTTTCTGCTGATTGTTGTTATTAACATTTTTCGAATCGTCAATCGATTCTTATTAATGCGCGATTTGTTTTATTTCAAAATGTTGTTTTTAATTTTTGAATATAAAAAAGGCGAAAGTTCTATCTGTCTCTTTAATTAAGATATGTTAATTTGTGTACAGGATTTACATGGCAAGTGTAAAAAAAACTTATTAATAAGATACGTTTAAAAAGTGTCGAGATGACGTCTGTCGCAAATAAACATACTGGTCGTCCTTAACCTTCAACTTCTCACAATTCGATCATTGATTATTTTATCCAATGTCTTTTTTTCTTGCTTTCGCGTTCCAATGAGCTTAAAATATCAGATTTATATCGCGTTCCGTTGATTCGGCAAACTTAAATTACTCAAGTTATAAAGCGAATTGTTATGATTTAAAATATTATTAGAAATATATATATAGCGGACATGTATTGACACAATTTTTACGAACCTGCAATTAGCACACAAAACTAACATACTATAAATAATCATGACAAAAGTAACATTTTGTTTACGTCAATTTCAATTTTTCTAAAAAAAATGCAAATATTAGCGAAAAACTCGGGTAATGATGCGAAAAGACGATTACGTACAGAGCTGTTGCCGGGCAGAATTGTATGGTGAGTATTCCGGGTAACGTCAACCGTTTACGCAACCGAGTATTACGTAAGATGAACGAACGTGTCAGAACACGACCTAGCGGCCCAGAACATACGCAAATACCGACGATACGATTGTTAAATTGATAGCCGATAAGTTGTGCTGATATTTTTCGAATTCAGATCATATACGTCATAATCTTTTTCCTCGTCTCGCAAGCACGCAAGTTCCATGCGAATCAAGCGGAAGATACTTTGTGTGTGTGTGTGTGCGTGCGTGTATGTGTGTGTGTGTGTGTGTATGAATATGACAAAACACTTGTGTGCATTAGATAATCTAGATGCATTCAGGAACTCTGGCAAATTTACCGAATTTTTTCAATCCTTTCGATCTAGACCGTATGCAACAGTACGATTGTCTCTTTTTCTTGAAATTCTCTAACAAGTTTATTCCGAAATAAAATCCGGTGCCATTACTGAGTAGTGTAATGCGCGTCTAAAGTGTATTGCGCGTCATAACGGTCTTCTCTTCCTCGGTTAACTGAAAGCTTTTATTTTGTGCTTCGAAGTACGAGGAATAATCGAGAAACCGTCGCGTCACCGCGCAGTACGTATCGCTGATGAAGATCTACACCGATCAGGCAGACGGTATGACGACCGTCCGAACATCGGAAGGCCGACGGTCAAGGTCCGTTTCGTGGGACACTCGCAAGACTCGTGCATCCAACCGACCAAAACCTTGGTCAGAAAAGCAGCGACAGTACGCGGAACTAGAAATAAATCTTCCCGTGCATTTCTCCGCGCGCGCTGCACCCACACAGACGCACTCACACAGACGCGCCAATACACGTGCACTGATATACGCGCCGACAGATACATGCAACACACATACACACTCACAACACGTAGCAGATCGCACACCGATATTATTTCGCGCGCGTGCAGTCAGGGTCACGGTGACCTTAACTACCTTCCTCCGCACCCCCTCTTTCGTTGTTTCCCTCCCGTCCTGCCCCGCCCCACTCTTTCGTCGCCAAGTAAGGCCGCATTCGGAGCACAGGGGGGTGCGGGCAGAGGAAGGGGGCACGTGCCGCTCGTGGTGACGTCACGTGGTGTGCACTGCGACGCGATGCACCAACAGCGCCGGTCCCGGAGATCTAGGTCCATGTGCAAGCGCGTTTATAGTACGTACAGAAATATTCTACGGTGCGTGCGCGACGCGTTTCAATGAGAAATTTTCGTTGCTCCGTTACAAACCAACGCGAATCGTCCGTTACTTTCTTTAAAGATATGCAGTCTGAATTCGGCGAACGGTGAAGGAAATGTGAGAGATTTCAGCGAATCACCGTATAAATCTGTATCAACTTTCTGAATTTCAGGAGCTGTTGTTTTGATTCTTTCGAGAAAATGTACGTAGATCATCGCAATTTCCACGCCGATCGCAATAAATAATTTGGCACACAAAGTCGGATTCTTTAGTCGCACTCTTTCTGAGAATTCAGATTCAGCGAAAATGTAACATCCTCTCAACATAAGCCATAACTATAATATCATATTTAACTAAAATATAATATTTAAGCGTTCCGCGTAAGATATAGATTAAATATCAATTTTGTAATTGTCTTCTGGGAAGCTTAATGTTCGAAAATATCAGTTTTCAACAACTTGCCCGCGCATTTGAATCGCGCATCCCAAGGATATTTTACGGCGCGCGTGCACGACCTTTTGATGAGACTTTAGTTGTTTCGTCTTTTCAAACACCTGCTCTTGTGAAAAGTTCACATTTCAATAGTTTGTTTTTTCTTTTGTTTTTATTACGATTATCTTAATAGTACACTCGATACATATCAGCAAAATTTGTCGCGAGATCGTGATTTCGATCGTACGCGATCGAGTTGATTGATCGGATGAAAATCTATTCTATCTATTAAACGTGACACAGTCAACCGAGAGACAAAGAAAATGTATGAGACACATAAGTTGTCCACGCTCTTGGTCGATCTATTCGCGCAGTTACGGCACTGCGCACGTGTTACCACCACGGTCGGGAGAGCGGATCGCGGCGACGGCGGGGAGACGGAAGCGTAGTATACTCTCTGTCGCAGTCGTTTCACAATGCGGTCCCGACTAGAACTTCCTGGCTCCCACCTTCCCCTTGCCACCTATTCCCCCTTGTGCCGCCTCTATCGGAATCGCCGTTCATGGATGCGATATGGAAACGATGCATCGTCGTCTCTCTCCCTATCTCGGTCGAGTGACCTTTCGCGATGATGACGAGCACTAGGCGATGAGAGAATCTATGGAACGACGCGCCGACAACCTTGGTGTTCGCGCGTGAAGGTATTCTCGAGTCGGTCATTTGGGTCAGGTGCGCGTATACAGGCGCAAATACACGGTGGCCATCTTTCTCTTTCACGCTGAGAGAAACCGATAAACAGTTTTGCGATTTGTTTTTCAAAGAAGAATAAAGTTAAACATGCACGTACATATTGTTCTTTGAAATCGTTTCATCGCCAGTTACTCGATTACGGTATTATGTAACGTGTGAGATAATGTAACACCGAGAGAAAAGTGTCTTGTAGTAGGAAGTTATAATGCACTGTGAATAATATTCAGTGAATAATACTCAATTTTTCAAATATCTAATTGGTCTGAGTAATTTTTAGTAATTATAAGATAATTAATAATAACCTTATAGAAAAATAACCTTAAAGAAAAATAACCTTATACCGAGAAAATTAAATTATACGAGATTGACGCGAAAAAGAGGCACTGTACGTTACGTAGTTTTGCCAGCACAACTGTTCATCGTCTCAATTTAAAAATATTCATACGACATTGGAAGTGCGCAAAAAAGAGAACGCGTCCTCAAAAAATCGGTCATTCTACGTGCGTCCGTGTCGCACGAGTGAAAGTCGAAACCGTATGTGCGATATATGTCTCGTATATATATATATATGTATATACAGTATAAATCATACGTCGAATCTGATTGACTGCGACTACGTGTTTGTTTAGAATCAGGGATGATGCGTGCATGCGCATGATGACATTATTATTGATTTCGCGCGAATCAAGATGAATGACTTTAAACGGCGACCGCGCGCGTTTGTAGTCTGGTGAAAGTAGGAACCTTCGGTAAACTAGGTTACGAATAATATTGATCCGAGAGAAGAGTGTGTAGCGCGGTGGCGGTTTGAGATAGTAGTAGACTCGAGCCCGCGTTACATATATGAACTCTGCATGCTCTGCACACACCGACGCGATGGATTTCGATAATCAAGGTTCATCCACTAAGATTGCACATCCACTTGAATGATTGCGGACAAAGTTTTAGTTTCCTTTTAAGACGAAAAGTTCTCCCGTTCGCTTTCTGTTGTTCTTCAAACATCGCAGCGATTGTATTTCAAAAGAAAAGAGCAATTTTATGCAATAATAAGACGCGTCAAAAATTTTATCTCCGTTACAATTAGAGAACACCGAAAAATATTGAGTTACTTTTGAAAAAAATAATACGTAATAAAACAGAAAAAATTAGTAAGAACAACTGGACTTTTATTGTTTTATTATTTACTCACTTTATATCGGAAGTTTAATTATTTCATTATAAAAAAAACAATAAAATAAAACTGCACAACTAAATGTGCATTTGTTCAGATTTATTATAGAAATATATGAGCCGCGTTTGGGGTTTGTAATTTGCGTCATAAATTGCTTTGTAAGTACATGAGCTGTACACATCTAATGTTAAAGTAGTAAGTCTTACATTAGTTCAATAAGTTACATATTACTGTTATCAAATCCACAACCTGTTTGAGAGAAGAGAAGCGTCTGTCGAAGCGGTTCAAAAGCCGCTCAATAAAATTTGATTCGATGCAACAGCACGTACACAAAACGCTCTCGGTTCTCGTACTTGCAGAATTTGTGATTGCGAAAAAATGACCTTGCCGAGGTAAAATGGAGCGAGCGGCAATTTCGCATCTGCGAGATTTCCGTTCGAACGGGTCTCCAATTACACGAGAAGGAAATCGGGCTTACCTGTTCGCTTTCGAAAGTCGCGCAAGCGCCTGGTTCCGATTCGATTGGATCCTGGTTGACTTTCGCCCGTATCTGTAAAGACATAAAGCAGAGAATCATATTTTAGCAACGGTTTGTGTGTCGATCCGTTAGATTCTTCTTCTTCTTCTTCCACGTTCTTTTTAGCGGCTATTTCGGGAACGCGAAGCGTGAAGTCGCGGCCGCCACCGATTGCCACCACGCCGGCCGTGGCTCGCCGATTTCCCGTGCAAGCAGCCGAAAGCAGCGACTAGCTGCGTGCACCTAAGATTAGCGCGGGGCGATAATACCTCCAAGGTCCAGGCTTGTTAGCCGTCTTACGAAATACCAAAAAATCGCCGCGCATGTTTACATCCTTGGCTCGGCCGGCGCGCGCTTATGTCATCATCGTCCGCGAGCGCACGCACGCACGGCGACTTGGCGAGTATACGGACTTGGCCCGCGTCGTAGCTAATACGACTATACGGTCGCATCTGCAGGCTTCTCTCTATGCCTTGCATCTCTGACCGGTCAGGGCCGACGCGCGTCGTTGTCATTGCCAGCATGTAACAATAGCGCGCGCGCTAAATCCACGCTGTATATCACGCGGGGAATTTCAATATTATAGTAAGCTCGGGTCAACAAAGTATTCGCCGGGTTCAAATCATCTTGGATTACTTCTCGAGATGCGTAATTAATTTTTAAAACTCAACTTTTAGGTAAATTTTACATTTATATAGTTTTTGTTATATTTCGCTCTGAATTATAATTTTTTAAGTATTATATTACGAGTAATTGTCCCGTTTTTTAAATATTATATTACGAATGATGTCTCGTTTTTTCTTCGGCTGCTTGCACTGCATTGCACGAACATCGAACGTGTTACGTTACGAAACGATCGAAAGCGATTTCGTTTTCACTGGCTTGTTTGCGCTCGAAAAAAAAAAAAAAAAAAAAAAGAAAACTAGTTTACTATATGTTAAAAACAACGTTTATTGCACGTCAAAATCATAATATATCGGTTAAAACCGTGCGATTAAAAAAAAAAAGTTTTAATTCTTCTATAATGTATAAATACCATCCATTCACGTTAATTCAGAATGACGCTGACCTGATTTTGAAAATCTGGGATTGGCATCATTTAAAAGAACGACACGCTCAACTTTCGACGATATTCGATACACGTCCGATCGATTTTCGACGAAACAGCAATCAATCGAGAATTTTTATTCGCGACAATGGAAATACATACAATCGCTGTGTAAAAAGTAACGATTTTTTTTCTAAACACTAATCGAGATCGAGATTTAATCTCAAAACACAATTATCTAATCCTGTATATGAAAGATACAAGAGACTCTGGGAAGCCAATTTAATCTAATCAAACGGCACACGTACGCAACACGGCAAAGTCAACCCCTAACACCCCCACGCCGACGACTTACGCAAAAGACTTATCCGTTGTTAATGGTAATTAAGCAAACTGGTATATAATACTACTAATACGCGGATACGGAAAGAATTAATCGGCGGAGACACAAGCGCGCAGCGACGTCTCGAAGGCCACACTCGATTTTTATCACAGCGAACTTGTATTCCCATCTCGAAGGTCTCTCGAGCATGCAATTTTAATGCAAGTTTCAAGGAAGCGTATCATATACAGTTTTTTTTTTTTTTACATCGTTAAAGTACAAAACGTTTTTATCTATGCGTGTCAGAATTCGTTGCGTTCAGCAATTCGAACCGACGGGTTAATCTGATGAGAAAATAAATGCACGAAATTATGAACAATTTGTGACTTAATCTAGGAAATCTTTTAACGACTCACTTTTTATTCGATTATATGTGCAATAAATTTTATTGACAGCCAATATACATATAATAATAAAAATAAAATAACGAATAATTATTGGAGCAAGTAATCTCGTTTGAGTCATTATCTTGCCGCTTTTCTTTAAAATTAAATGATAGCATCCCCGAATACGACCCAGAATTAAGACACACACCTAAGACAGAAATTTTTCGATGCCAATGTCGCAACCAAGGAACGGCACTGCCGAACATTAGTCGTGTTATAAAAATCATTTGTCTTTGTCTCGATTATTAGTAAGCTGAATTGGACGCGCGTTGGTTGCGCGAGAGTGCACGTTATTCACAAAGATTAAGGTCAATGAAGACTTTTAAAGACAGCGGGTGAGGGCGAGCACCGCCACAAGTAGCGCGAACACGCGACTCGGAAAATTAGTTCCAAAGGTCACGGTAGTGTTGATAAAAGACGTACATAGCGGAAGTCAATGTAATTTCGCTTCGCGATCTTTTCTTCTTCCTGTTCAAATACGCGATGTGCTAATTGTTCTCTATCGCGCGAGAAACTTCCTCAATAGTTCGTCGGAAATTGCAGAAATTCTGCCGAATAGATTAGCACATTCAACAATGAACTTGCCGTGTGTGTATTGACGAAAGTTGTAAGCGTGAAAACGATAGCGTCGGCGACGCAAGTGCAGTCGCGCCCGAGAGGAATAAGGTGAACGAACATTGGAAAAGGTTACTCACCTTCTTACGGGGGTGCTGCTCCTCGATGTAGTCGGGCACTATCCCCTCGTCCAGCGTGGTAGAACCCGGAGTACTGCTCGACGATGAGCCAGACGCATTGTACGGATAGTGCGGTTGGTTGTGCGAAGGATGTGAGGATGCCGGGCAAGGGGAACTCCTGGTTGGCACACCCTCTTCGCTGAGGGGCGGACTCGGGGTGCCGCTTCTCCAGGAAGCTCCACTGCTGCTGCTGCTGCTGTTTGACATGCCGCCGACACCCGGCGAGCCGGCAATCATGCTGCCGCCTCCGCCTCCACGACTCCCCCATGAACCTGTCGCAGATCAGTTTTCTTACATATTCTGCTCGTGTTAGAGATTATTTATTTTGCACGAGATTGATTAATTAATTAACACGTTGTGTCACGTTTCGCAAGTCGTTGAATCGCGCATATATCATACAAGTGAAAAATAATTACACTGAAACAGGTTAATTTTATGTAAAACTATATATGTTCTATAATTATTCATTTCATCACCACTGATGTAATACGAATTTTCCGGGATTTATGTTACATATATATTTATGTTAGATATGTCAGAAAAATGTTAAAGTAATATTATACCGTAATTATATTGGCAGTGCAGTTGCGGGGTGTTGTGAGGACTATGAGGTGAGCATGAGAGTGACATTAACACTAAGGCGGCAGCGCATTCGTCCATGCAATCACCGTGCTCGTTGCTGCGACAACCCTCACGTCCACAGAGCATCCTGTCGCCCCAACCGTTGTACGTTCGTTCGGAATCATTGTTCGAGCTTGGTCGTCGTTTCCTTGATCTGAAACGTTACGTTATCACAGGCTATAGTTTCCGCTATCATAACGCACGTACGTTGCATCGCGCAACGTTCATTTAAATTATAAACTTACTATTCTACTCTACGATGATTTATAATAGTGATATAAATAACAATTCTATTTGTTACAAAGATACTTCTCCGTTACACAACAACGGGTTGTATTACTTTTTTATCTCAATTGAGAAGAGTATTTCTCAAATGTTTCTCAATTTCCTTTTAGAAATTTCCATTCTATATATATATATATATATGACGCTAGTTTTATACTTCAATCCGATTTTGCTTGAAAGACAGCAAAACCTTAGGCATTGTGGCACAACGCGGCACAAGTTGCGAAAGATTACATTGTGCAAAATGGGACCGAAGTAATTTTCTTAAGAGCGCGCTCGTCGAATAATAGCGCAGAGGGATAATCGACGCCGAAGTTACGCGCGTTTCTGAAATTACGTTTTCCTGAAACCGCACGAAATGATACGTCACTTTGTTTCGCTCGTCGAAGCATCGAGCGAAACCGCGCGTTGTCGTAGTACGGTAATACCCAGCGCGGCAGGGTATAGTCACTTTTCCAGGAAAGACTATGGATTTCCGCGTAAATACTGCAGGTGCAGTGTACGTCCGTAACACTGTGTGCTCCCGCGTATACGACGTCGTTTTCTTTTCACAATCACGAGGTGCTTTCTCCGACGACCGGACAAAGTTACCGAGTGAAATGTACAACAACGTAATGTGCAACATGAACCTACGGAGAAAGAGAGACACAAAGAGAACTAGACGCGATGCAATTCGATTGCGATCTTTTTTAAGAACTGGCAAGTTTATTTCTTCACCTTTGAGAAAGACACGGGAATCGAAATTCGAACGAAAACAAAATTTTCTCGCATCTATTCGCATTGTTCCGATTGTTGTCTCTCTTTTCTTTGCCTCAATCTATCGCCGCCCGATTGGATTTTCTCGCCTAACACAGCGTTTGCAGCTTTTGCCGTGTATCGTACTGTTGACAGTGTCATTTTTAAACCTGTAGATAATTGTGAAAACAGACATGTGCAAAATCACTCGATGATGAGACACTCGGGAACGAATGTGCACAATAAATCAAAATCTTCGCAAAGATGTAACAGTGTCGGAAAACAAATGATGCGCGAATAGCGCGCATCTTTTGCGATAAAAAAGAATAAGAAATTAGACAGTACTTCTTCGAAATAAAAAAAAATAAGATTTATAGTAATATTATTATTTATGAGAATTTTTTACGTGTATATATATATATATACTGGTTTTTTTTGCGTTTTCCTTAAGGTTTTTTATTTTTTAAATGCCACGCGCTTTTTAAACAATCTGCGAGCTACGACGATACAATCGTATGCAGACATTCATATACTAATAGGTACAAAAATCGTTAAGTATCGAAAAAAAAATATATATACATATGTATAAATTGTTGAGAGAAAAAAAATTCATCTGAAGTTTTATACAATTCTTTTTTTGAAAAGAGTTTTGGTAATGAAATAGTGCATAAAGTGATCAGATTTTTCGTCACCGATTTTGGGACACTCCACTTTTGATGAACAAAATGGAAAAACTAAAAAACAAAAAAAAACTAAATGCAGAGAAGAGCGAAAGCTATCAGATTTATGTACTTTATTATTGCACGCGTGCACAGATAAAAGTTTGTATAAAAAATTGGGACAAAAGATTACAAATTGGATCTGTTCCTGATAAAATCAAGTACAGACAGTCACTTTAGACGTTCAAGACGGCAGCTCTCGGGAGTAATATGCATAGAACGCAGTCTAGGGAATAGCGACTGCGTCTGGGAGAATGTGAGGTAAGCCCTCTCGCAAGCCCACGAAGGACAAAAAGTGTGAAACCACCACACACAGAGACGGGACGCGAAACGACGACGACGTAGTAGTCAAGGCCGTCGCTAAGCCGGCCATTCCGCGCTACGCGGAGCGGTACATCGAGAGTCGAAAGTGAAACATAGAACGTCGGCCAGCGTAGAGAATGACGCACGTACCAGCCGGTATTTCGAAAGCAACACCTTCCATGCTGCACACACTTCGCGGCTGTCCCGTTCCTCGCGTACCCAACCCGTTATGTGTCGCGCCACTTAGACCGGCGAGCAAGCGCAAACACAAAGAGGATTACTTTTTCAAACCAATTTGAACCAATACGCATAACGTTTCGAAATTGAAGTGAAACAAACGAACTTTTACTAACTAATTTAAAGTCACGTTTTTGGTTTTACGCGTCTTCAAGCTTTTAAATCAAGAAATAGAGCAATTTTTTTAATTGGCATTATATAAATTTAAATCTCATTTTTAAAAATTAGTTAAAACTATTTTTAGTTATGGTCTAACGCGAATCCTTAAAAAAAGTACGAGAAATACGAGAAAAAATGATTTCGTATCATCTTAGAAACTTGTTTACTTCTAAAGTAGATAAATTTTTATTTGTTTTGATTACGTGTTGATTTTGTTTTCATTTCTCCGATTTTCACGACATTGTAGATTGATGGCAAACGATTGTGTTCATAAGATCGCGATTTTTCTCGCTAATTGTAAGTGTCGATCACAATTACACGATCGACTTATGATCACCCGTAGAAGGAATCTACGTGAGTTTAATTAAAACACCGTAGATTTCTCTCTCTTTCTCTCTTTTGCTCGATGCAAAGGGAAACGAGTCGAAACCGTTTACTTTCGAGGCGAAGCTGTACCGTTACCCCGTACGTGAATTATAGCGGTACAGATTGAGGAATTGAGCTTGGAGATAATCGGCGCGGCCGGCAATTAAAAAGAACCGAGTGTATTTCTTGCGCAAGAGAATCCACTGTAATTCGTTCGAGAGAATATCCGTTGAAAACAAGAAACATCGCAGCGCAGAAAGCGTCGTTTAGCGCTCACTCGAGCGTTTCTCGCGTTCGTTTGCCGAGAGGAATTGTTTATCTCTTTACGTTTATCTCTTAAACTCTCCGATCACACATTTTATATGCAATACTTCAATATTTTTCATTCCGAATGTTTGGCCTTATGCACGAAATAAAATTTGTATTTGTTGTATCGCACAGAGAAACATAAAAAAAAAAAAATATCGAAACAATACGAGATACAAATCACAGATATAAATTATCGTGTTAAAAAGTCAAAAGATCAAAACCGGGAAACAATTCTGTATGAATAATAAATTATCCTTCTCGTAATTTTTAATGAAGAGAAGAATTATGTATATCCGATAAATATGTAACACACATGAATATTTTCAAGTACATTTCGATTGACATTGAAAATTAACATGCACGTCCACCAGATGTTTTTCAACGTATATACGGGCAGTCGTATAAACGCATTACATAATACCGATTATTCACAACATCACGTAATATCACTTATGACGGAATAAGGTTTTTCAAAACCACAATAAAAACGTTAACTACGTTAATAACAATGATCGCACGATTCATCAGTCATTCGCGACTTGAACGTACACCCGAGTGTTACTTGGAAAAAATTAATAGCCGATCGCAACTACATGTAAAAATTTATATATTTCGTATTCACAGCTTTTCGCACCGAGAGAAAATGACATTTGTATGCTTTCGTTGTAATAAGTGATTTGTTAGGTAAATCGAGCAAGTAAATTGAGCAACGAACAAAAAATTGGGTCGCGTAGAAATTCAGATAATTTTTTTTTTTTTCTTTTTTATTGAATCGTTCTCTTTCTTCCTTCTCGTCGCATGTTGTCGAACGTTGATACAATGCCCCACTTGACATATAATACGCGCCTATAAGTTGAACTAGGCCCCGCGACCAACTGTCCTTTGCGTTCCATTGTATGATAATGAGAACGTTTGTTGTACGCGTGGTAAGATAAAAACTGAGCTTCGCTTGGCAGAAGTTCAGATACATGAATAAAACTTGAGCATCGATAATTACAGATATATCCAGGGAAATGTTTTATAAATTTAACAATCCTTTTTATTTTTTTTTTTTTTTTTTACAGAACGATCGATCAATTATAAAAAAATACAAAACTAATCATAGAAAAAAACATTAAGTATTATGAAATTAATTTTTTTTCATTGAGTGTTGAACGTGCATCAGAGTTTTATTATAACTGTATATCTGTCCTTTGATAGCGTCAGATAACGCGATTTCTTCCACGTGTTTATTAGTCGCTAATTGAATCCGTGATCTACGGTGTTACACGGCACGGCGACAACGGATGTGTAAATATTGACCTACAAGTCAGGGACAAAAAATCAGGAAGTGATCATAAAACCATTAACGGGAAACGATTTCACGGTAACGTCACACCCGGCAACGTCGTCGTCGCGAAACGCGCGTCGCGCGCGTGTATTGCACCTTCCGACAAATCAATCGAGCTTGTTGATGGAAATTGTAAAATGATATGCGTACACCTGCACGACAACCGACGGCTGTCATTATCGTCGTGACATAACGTTACGCAACGTGATTAGTTTGGAGGACGACAGTGTGAATTACGCGTCTGCGACGCGTCAAGTGCCGCGTTCGTCGAGACGATTTTTTTTCTTTTTTTTTCTTTTTTGATCAATTATTGTCAACACACCGCGCGACCAGGGTGATTGCAATTCGCTTCTAACAATGCCGTTACAGTAGCGCGGCGGCGAAAGAGGCTTTAGTTATCCATCAGAGCGAGCTTTCGCGTATCCGGTTTAATACGCTCGCAACGTTGAGAAACGCGCGCTCGTTATATCGCGGTGAGAAATTTTCTCGTATTCAACCGCACAAAGTGTATTTTCACCAGTGCGATACGCAATTCGAGAAGCGGGTGTGTACGATACGCATTAATGTTGTAATTTTTCATGAAAGTCAGAGCTAAGCGCGAGGATGTGTGAGATGTTTCGCGCTTAACAGAGTCGTCGACGGTGACGCGACGGCGCGATGCGACGACGCCGGCCGCCGCCGCCGCCGCCGCCGCCGCCGCCGCCGCTGCGCGCGAGAAAACGATCGATTCCCCGGAATACACGCGCCGGTCGCGCGCGCGGAAGTACAGCTCGTGGGATCCGGGACGTTATATAGGTCGGGAAGCTTGTTGATTCGTATTCGTGGCGCGCGGTAATGTATCTCAGCCGCTGCCGAGGTAACTGGGTTGGTAAATATGTGTTTGAGCGCACGCAAAACTAGGTTACCATCCAACGGTCCGATAGAGCTCCGTATCACGTATTATATATATATATATATGCATTGCATGTATGAGGGGGCTCTTGTTAAGTATCATTCACATAAGGATTGCGACGCGCCAGGCGCGTGTGAGAGTGTGTAATATTTCAATATTCCTTATATTATTATATATAGGAGAGAGACAATATAATATATAATATATGTAAAAAGAGTCGACACGTAAATATCCCAACTACTCGAGAATGGCAATTTTCGTTAATCGCGGTATCTCGCGTACTTTTGATCGTAATCGTAGATCGAAACGGATAACTTATTGTGTTGCTCGTAAACAACTGATATGATACCGTTCTATCACTGCGACGCGTGCTACAAATTACGCTAGAGATTTTCTCTCTTTTGAGTAAGATTTTAAAAAGAATATAAACACTTTATACGTTTCTCTCATTGTATGACATACACGCGCCACGTATCAGCGCATATAACGGTGCGTATCGTACAAAAATTGCGTAGATACGCGACTTGTACGCGCCCTCCTTATCCGTGCGTATATAAGAAAAAAAAACACGTTTCCGTGTGAACAATGTGAGTGAAGATTGGCGTGAAGGGGGAAGTACACGGTGTGTGTACTCTTTCCTATGGGGATTGCAGGAAACAAGGCCGCGGCAGGGGCGGGAACAGCTTCCGCGGGAAACACACACTGGCGATGAGTACACGGGATGAACCAGTTTCCGGCGAGATATCCGGGTTACGAAGTAGTACAGCGGGAGAGTTATAGTCACGTTGGATACGGGAAAACAGGGCAACCGGGTGGCCTGTATCGAGCGACCTGATTCCGCGGCAAGACAACCCGGACAGCCCGATTTCAACTTCGCCGACCTCACTCCGTCGACCCAATTCCCCGTTTTACGTTACGGGAACACGCTCGAAGGACTCGGCCCCGTTGCCGATGTCCTTGTGCTAGAATCCCATTTTCGTTGTAGAGAACATGGGAATGTCGCGACATTCTTTTGCGGAAGCAAAAATCGGGACGCGGCGTTCTACTGACACATCGTCGATATATTTCATCGGTATTTTTGGTACGGGAAAAATGTGATAAATTTCTCTTTTCTCCCTCTCTCTCTCTCTCTCTCAGTTTCTTTCTCTTTCTCTCTGTAACAATAGGACCAATTTTATTCACATATTTTCTTTTTATCTTTCTGTTTTATCTCTCTTTTTTAATATTACGTTTCTCTTTAACTTCAATAACATGTGAAATATTTAATAATAATTTCAATATGCTGTGGTATATCGGGATACAATATAGAATATCGTAAAAAAAGAACCTCGTTCCGCATTAAAAGTGTAGGCTTCTTACGGTGTACGTCATTGAAAATTTCTTTTGATAAGCTATATAGGACCCGCAATCTTTCAAGAATGTTCCGAGTGTCCCGTTCAGACACGTCGTGAGTCATGTCTTTTGACAAATTGCAAGAACAAGTCCGATTACGACTGATAATTTATCATTTCCTTATACTTTTTTTATTTTCTACTAATTTTCATTTCACGTTATATAAATATCTCAGTCTCGTACGTGCTTGCGACGAGTCTCATCGCAGAACTCTCAGCAAAATTTACGACACCATTGTTTTTTTACGTGATTCTTTTGCGAAAGAAAAAGTTCATATTTATAAAAGCAACAATGCACACAAAGATAAGCGATAAAACAAGTTTATGACTCTCAAGAGAAAACAAAACACAACAAAAGGAAATAAATAACTTTCGAAAAAAATACATAACTCACAATCAGATATAATAGATATCTTAAGCTTACAAAAAAGATCGTTAAACCATTGTCCGACACTACGTCACGTGTGCGTAAACTGCATCTGTACATTCGTAAAATTCGCAAAAAATGACACTCTTTGACCACACCGTTGATTTTAAAAATAATTGTTAATCAATTTTCTGGAATCACTTATTTATAATAATGTAATAATGAACGGTTTAATGTCAGACGACAATCTAAAAATATATACACAGAGTGGCTGTGTAACCTTCGAGGAACAGCTTCATTGAAGTTGAATATAGTTGCAAACACATACATGTATAATGTATACATATAGAATGAATATTTTTTTAAATGTTATTAAATAATACTAAATATATTTATTTGTAATATTATTCAATATATTGTATATAATATTTTTATATACAAGAATGTATATAGTTTTTAATTTTTATCATCTCAAAAAATGCACTGTCCTTGACAGGTAATAAAAGCTATTTTTCACTGTTGATGTTGATATCAACAAGATCTGTTTCAAAGAATTATCATCAAGAGAAAGAGAGAGAGAGAGAGAGAGAGAGAGAGAGAGAGGAGAACTTTAGCAACAGACACTACATATTATTATAAAAATATATATTTCTTCGTGAAAGTGCACTCTCGTTTCTAAGCGCAAGTTCACCAAGTAAGCAAACAAGAAATCACCCTATGCACTCGATGTGATCCTTCGAAAGAAAAGTTTCTTTGAACAAGGTCTTCGCATTCTCCCACACCTCTGTGTGCACGCGACGTCGTGGGTGCACACAACGTTGCGATATATATGTATATATATATGTGTTGGGTGGCACGTGTAGCCGTTTCATTGCCCTAGATTTGCCATCGGCTAGACAGTAACCTACCCCTTGACCTATGTAGGGAAGGAGACCGAGAACATCGTGACACAAATCTTCTTCTTCGTCCCTATCTTCGTTCTCCTCGAATCTTCTTTCTCTAATCGAATTCTTCATCTCCCACATTTTCCGCGCGTCAACAAAAATAGATGCGGTTTCGTCACATAATCGCCGCCGCGTAAATGCCAAGGCGTAAATGCATACGATATGCCACGAAGCGGCGGCAAAGAGAAACAAGATGAAAACAAAGCGCGCGGTTCCTCGTCGTGTACCTGACCCATTTAATCGGCACGACTCTCCGCGCCGTTAGATACGTAGCTGTATCGATCGACCTAGATCCGCGGCCCCAGTCTGGCACGACCTACACAGTTTGTTTAGCCACCTTAACCACCCACCACCGCGCGCATCACCACCGCCTCGACACCCCGAAACATCTCGCGCTGCAAGGCGTTGACGGCGATGGCGCGCGACTTCCGTATTCACACGTTTCCCAAATAGATACCAGCGATTATATTCGACAAACTGAAAACACATTGCAATGTCCACCTGTCTCCTCGCGGTCGATGGATGACGTCACGCTGCCGCCGATAGCGAAACAGTGAAATATGAATGAGAGAACGGCGTGTACAACAACCGCGAAGACCGGTATTACACCTTGCTTGCTTGCGCGAATGATCTATGGCGCTGTATTAACTAATCGGTCGGTTGTTCCGTCGCGCGCTAGTTCGGTTTCCAACTTCGAGATTTATAGATGAGTATTTCTTTGCGACACACTGATAATGCGATCCGCGCGCGACGTTATTACATAATTCGTTCGTATCTGCACTTTTCTCTTGCGAATGAGAGACAATGGCTCGCGAGGCCGGTGTATGATTAAAAATGACACCTGCATGACGCACGCGGTGTAGGTCAAGATCAAACGCTGGCATAGTCTGTCGCGCCGGGACCTTGGCAAAATGTGTGTGTACGTGTGTATATCTAGATTGTAATTCGCTACAGATAATTCTGTAAATGTTTCTAGTTTCTTCTTTGGTCTCGAGTAGCTTCACACGACGTTCGTGATGCTCGAGAAGAACGCCGTTGGTCTAGGTCAGGTCTCGATATAGCTGTGCGCTTCAGAGCGTTTTAGATGAAAGCAACCGAGTTGCGAATTCGGACGCTCGATCATTCATATTTGATGAATGACCGCTCCGAAATCTTTTTCGCAAATGGTTTTTTTCACCTGTCTTTATCGATGCCTTAATGACTAATACGAGTTCGACTTAGAACGACAACAGAATACACAGCATTCACGTGTACAAAGCTCTATTACTTACGCGTCACACACATCTTCTCCATTTCGCGAATATATTTTCAATGTTGTAGTGTTAAATCGATCGAACGGAAGTACAAATAAACGAGAGACAGATGTTCAATCTCTCCCGTTCCGCATTCCTCCCCGATGATTTGTCAGAACAAGCAAAAATGAACATTTCGAAGCGCATTCCAGGCGAATCTCGCGCGCGGCGGCACGCAGAAACGAAAGATAACGAAGAACCACCTAATTCGATCTCTCGCAGGAATTAGCGGGAATTGGTGCTCCGGCGTTGATTAGAGTCAATTAACGCGTTAACGCGCCATAACGCGGAGGGAAGACGAGGCGGGAGGAATGATGCGAGAGAACGAAAGTAGGGAATGGCCGAGTTTCGAGTTGAAAGCGGGAGTGGTAGGTTTTGTGTCCCGGCGGCAAACGGGTGGATGGCTCGTAACGGGATGGGTGGTACTCGGGGGTTGCTAGGGTGCTTCGGGGAGACGAGGGGGAGGGAGGGGGGACAAGCCCCTCGCATACGCGGCGCGTGGTAGTGCACCTGACCCATATAGCCGGTCGCGGTATTGATCGACCTAATTCCCGACCAAGTCGGGCCGCCGCTTCACCGACGACGACGGTGGAGAGAGAAGACCGCCGTCCGAAATTACGTAAGCTAACCTACTGACTCACTGCGCTCACTGTTGACGTGGGCTTAGAAGATTCGCGTAGCCGAGGAAGTTATATTTCAAATTATTCACATCCCGCGTCTATTCGTGTCGTTCGCGACTACCGTTCACACACTTACTGTATATATCCCCTGCGCGTATACCTACTCTCTGACCGTCTCCATCTTGCGTGTCATTCGCGCGCTCTCGATCTTCTCGCGTTTTACTTTTTATCGGGAACGAGTAACGTGTGCACAAAGGCGATCTAAAAGTGTATTCCCCGCGAGAGAACGCGCTAGAAGACATATAAATCGCGCGTGCATCCGCACGCGGACCTTGCGTTATTAGCGCGCAGCATGGCTACTTGCCGCTTCCGTTTATCGTGCGCAACGATTGTTCTCGCCGCGGGCTAGCGGTTACAAACAAAGTGATCGCGCGGCCAAGAATCGAGTACGAAAATTTCGCGTGCCACATGTCGATTATTGTTTTCGCGGAGATCGCACTGAAATTACGTAACGAGGAGAGAGAGAGAAAAAAGAAATGCTATGTTGCTCAAGTTACCGGTTGCATCAATTATCGCTAACCCGCACTCGCTCAGATATTCCATGTGGCGCGCGAGAGAGCGTGTGTGTGTGAAAGATATGGAAAGAAACGGAGCCTCTTATATACGACGCGACGTAACGGAGAAATACCTTGGCGCAAGTCACTCGAGGCTTCTTATGCAAACCAGCTTCTTTTAACTTGGTTGTCGACTCTTATATGGTTACAATCACAAGTTAACTCCATATTTAAAAGCTATTTTCATTTACGAATCCGAAATATACTTGAAAAAAATATTCATACAAAACTTTGAAAAATCTACTTTTAAAATAATTACATCAATTCTAGAGTTGAAATTCTGAATGGAGGTTGCACGTTTTTGAAATTGATCAGATTTGTCAGTAATAAAAATTCACAATATAACATGTACACATGTTACGCGAGACTATTTTACTAGATTTCGTTATCTGACATTAGCATCAATAATAAATAACGAAGACAGACGTAATCTACTTGTATAAATAACAGCCAGATGTGCGACGCTTTTTGTCATCAATCATCGGACTTTGTTCGGAAAGCAAGTATTCGATTTCTCTTAATGACCTTTCATGTGGAACAAATCGTGCCAGGGTCGAGTGCATGCATATTCTGCCGAAAACACTAGTGATTTTTTTCTTCTATCTTTACCGGATCCAAATGTCTTGTGTCTTTTTTTTTGTCAAAGGATTTTCCACCTATTGACTGCGTGCCGACATTGTCTGAACAAAAAAAAAGTGAGAAAATTGTCGACCTTTCGGATTCATCGGTCGACATCTGATTTTACGGCCGTTGTATTCTCTCTTCGGAGAATTACGAACAAAACGATAGAGCAAAATAAGAATAGTTTGTCCAGGAATCGCAAGTCTTGTGTCCTAGACAGACAGTTCAGAGAGAGAAAGGAACTTCTTCTTTCTTCGCATGAGATTAGACATAGGTAGAATGAGAAATTCATTGTTTTTTTCAGACAAGTAATCTTATAAGCGGATGTGAGAGAGAAAGAGAAAGAAAGAGAAAGAATTCTATTTAAATAGGATACACATAAAAAAAAAAAAAGTTTAGGGACTAACAAACTGCGTGACATTTTACATTACAGATGCGAGAAGAATGTGAAGTAGGAAATGGTGTACTACATAATAGATCAAAAAAACATTTTTTGTAGCTTCCTGGATTTTCGCTTTTCGGTTGTTTTCCTATTGCGACCAAAAAGAAAACAACAGAGGAGTCACCAACAGAGTTTGTTATCCCATTGTAGCAAAGAGAAGAAAAAATTTGAACGAAATTACTTTCAAAAAAAGAAAAAATATATTAGCTACTCGGGGTGTTGTCCGAGGTTTCATTTTTATGGTTTAATGATTTAAAAAAGTAAATTCTGCCTCTTTGTTCTCGCTTCAAAGTGACAAACATATTTTCATAAAACTGAATAATAGAAAGTCGATCCTAAAATAGTTTTCATTTTTCGAACAAAATGCCTTAATTTGTGTTTCATAGTTTACTCGATTTGTTTTTTACTTCTATTGTGTAGCTGAATAATATATGTGCTGCAGAAATTTATACACGTACTCACGTTACTTTGAATCTTCGCAATACAAACGAGAGAGTTTAGGAGGGAATGTATGCGCTTGTGAAAGGAGGGAGACAGGAGCAGTTTATTCTGGGGAAACGTATATATTCGATAATATTATCACACTGTGTGTGTGTGTGTGTGTGTGTGTAACGTAAAGAAATGGTAACTTTGTTTACAAACGAGTATAAGATAAATAGGTGTTGATAATAAATATGTAAAACGATAAGGCAACGGTTATAGTTCCGAAACGTATATGACATGTTCACCGTATGTTTTGTCTTTCAAACATCGTTTTATTTAACTTCGATTATACCGGAACACAATTTTGAAGAATATTTCTCCCTTTCTCTTAAAAAAAAAAAAAAGGCACAAAAAATATCTTCAAAATGTTACATTCAGTATTGCCATATGATACACATGACATAAGCGAGACATATAGTATTTCACGAAAATTTGAGAAACTTTGCGTTCGAGTAGCTTTTTCGAAAGTTAAAATTGATAAGTGCGTGAAATTTACACAATTATCAAAGAAATCGTATATCTATTCATGTGCGAGTTGCTTCTAAATAATGCTTTTCTTTTCTTTTTCGTAAACGCGCATTTACTTGTGTTGAAACCGGTGTGGGACTGTTACGTTTGACTTTATCTGCTGTCCCGATATAAAAGCATTCCACACGTAAGTGATAGGAAAAAGGAGACAAACTTACGCCATTACATGCGGCACGTCGATAGAGTGAGAGGACGCTCGCTTACGATCGCCAGCCATATCGGCGAGTCTGGCGAAATCTGTGTCCTGATCGGCCAGTCGGGCGCTCTTGCGTGATTCGAGCAATCTGATCTCGTCTATGCGTTTTGTTAAGCTCATCGTACCCTGCAACAGAAAACCAGAGAAAGATCAGATTAGATTACAAGATAGTACTTGTCATTCCCAATTACGTAACTCTTACGTAGCTTTTCTTTATCATTACATGTTTGTTTAAATATCGCATGACAAATATTGATACAATAATAATAATCAAAATTGCATTTATATAAAATATAAAACACACACACACACACACGCACGCATACATTTTATCTGCCTTTCTCTTTCGCAAATCTTGAATTAAAAGAGTAAATGTGCGCGCACGTTTACTCGTTCAAATTCAATTTCACAGCATAATTAGCAAATTAGAATTTTTTTTTTCCATAAATCCCCATAAAAGCGTGTTCACACAGCTTTCAATAGAACAAAGAGCTAGTTATGCAAATGCAAAGAGATTATGATAAAAGATTTCCAAGAGATTCTCTCTCTTGCAATGTGAGAAACCTTAAGAACGTCACACAAAGCTTGAGGATATGAGCGCCGCGCAGCTCGAGTTCTACATTAAATGCTAATTATCACTGTGTGTGACGCTCTTTTAATCTTGGATTCAAGTTACAGTTCGTCGTCCCGAAATCATTACCTCTGCCAAAACAGAGAGATCTTTCTTTTCGCTATGATACAATTATTATAAGTTATTAGATTTGTGTGCGAAGTTTATGCTACGTACGTAAGCGCACACTATAGTCGAATAACCAAAGAACACACAGTCGCATTGATCACAAGTTTTCATACGCATGTCAAGAATATAAATCAACTACCTCATTAAGAAATAAATAAAATATTTTTCGTGGTTCCCCGCAATGTACAAAACAATATAAAATATGTGTAATCTAATATTGCTTAAAGAAAATGTGTGAGAGAGAAAAATACAAAGATAATAGAATCTACAGAGAAATTTGAGTGTTTTGTGCGCGAGATCTTCTTTCCCCAATAATTCTCCAATGTAACTTTATACGAAAATTGTTTGTTCTGCGACTTTTGTTGAACATAAAAATAGAAGTTAATTTCCATATTGACCTTGTGTAATCATCGCGCAAAAATATATAACATAGGGAGAAAGTAAAACTATAAAAGTGTGGAATTAAACGGACGAAATCCCGGAGCTTTCTCTCGCATTAGCAGTTAATCGCAATTAAATGATTATTTTCTTGCAATTATACTCGACTTATAAACAATTCAGCAGCATTATCGGAATAACAGTTCGGTAATCTTTCAATCCGCGTTGGATACACACAAACATACACACACATCCACACACACACACACACACACATACGTGTCTATTATGCATTATCTTATCAACGTAATTTGGTTGCCAAAATATTTTCAAATCGTTGGGTTGCACGGTGGAACGCATATGGCAAAACAAGATTAACGCGCGATAATTACGGAATGCAGATACGTCGTACAACGTCGAAAAGTCACGTATGTGTACATGAATATCGTGCAAATTATGTTCATGACAAAAAAAAACGCGGAGTTATAATAATTTTGAAAGCAATGTTGCTGAAAACAGCAAAATATAATCTTCCGTGCGCGTAACGACCTTAGTAACGCTTTATTAAAAGATCGTTTTACGATCTCGTATATGATTTAAAAGGAAACTTTTCAAGAATTGTGGGGAAACAATTATTATTATTTTTTTTTAAGAATGATCAAATTTCGTAGACACAAAAAATTATTTAAATTATCTGACAAGCTAATTGAGTAATATACACTAATGTGAAATACATATATCGTTGACTAAGATTCTTTTATAAAAGAAATTTTGTAAAAAATTTTATAAAAATTTTATAAATATTATTAAAAAAATTCATTATGTTTTTTAATTAACAAATGACTAAACGCTTTTTAGTCGGTCCAATATATCGATATACGAATATAAAAACATTTACCTTAATATTCGACAACGTTTCGATCGATGATATGACAGAAAAAAAAGCACGTGCGCGCGGTGTCACACTCGGAGCCACGCTTTTCTGTTGGTGATCTTCGGAACGTATCTCTCGCACGAAAAAAACCGTTCGAGACAGTTCGCTGTATCGCAGTATTGAATTTCGACACACTATATATCATATATGTACATGTATATGATATATATATATATAGTGTGTGTATGTGTGTGTGTGTGTGTATATATGCCCAACACGCCTGTGTACAAACGTGCGATCACGAAACGTAGCCAACGGAGCAGGCTATTAACCCGTGGCAATGTCATCATTATATTCACATTATCATTACTCCATTCGTGTCCGTGCGACGACGCTCGCGATACACGCATGCGTGTGTTACATGTATATACGCGTGCATTCACGCATTTTATCACGATTTTCCGCGAAGCGACAATATTATGCCGGTTGATTATGGACTTCGAATCGATATTTCGTGAATTTTTAAATTAAATTGTATATTTGTTCAGTACACATATGTGTATATGTATCGATCTCTATATTCAAACTTGTTAACGTCATCGCGATTCTCAGTAGAATTTTCACAAATATCGAGCTTGCATCAACCATGCGGTAATGCACATTTAGAGAAGTGTGTGTTGCACATTGGATTTATTTTTATTGTACGCGTTTCCATAGTATTGCACGTACGCGTTTAAATAGTTCGCACGAAACTGATTGATGCGCGGTTAATTTGTGGGACTACAAGCCAGGACGTCAAACACTAGGACGTCAAGTTGGAACTCTGTAATACTGAAAATACATAGCAATCCGCGTTCGCATATTGGATGCTATGTACCGCATGAAAGCTCTGTAGTAGACAGATCAACACGTCGTCTTCTCGATTGAGAAGCGCGAACTGCGTGATTGGCGGTGCAATTTTTGAAAATTTACTTTTAAATCGTAACAGAAACTTACATAACAAAATTGTTATTTAAGTAAAAAAATATTACAAACAATAAATAGATAGAATATCTATTTACTGTTGTGTCGATGTATCGTCACAATTGAACACTCAAGCAGCTCGAGAATTTGTCTGAAATAAAAATCTATATAAATGTTTTTTTCTTAGAATAATCTATGATGTCATTTTTCGAAATATTGATTTTCTCTCGTACTGAAATATTTTTGTTATACTATATAAATTTTTGCAAATAAGTTTGCAGACATTTTGGCACTGCGGTGCATTAATTTTTTTTTTTTTTTTCGGAAAGTAGGAGCTTTTTCTCTCTCTTTCTCTCTCTCTCTTTACGCATGTTGAATTTTTCCTCCGGAAAGCATTAATGCACCGTAGTGTATATACCGGCATTTCGCACGAGAATATAGCGTCAGTCTACTTCGCCCGGTATAATAATGCGTCCCGACGTTTTCTCGGGGAATTCCAATCCGGGAATTCCGACGTAAACCGTTCTCAATAGTTGCGGACAATATTGTCCGATGACATGCTTATTCGTGATAGATTCTGTCAATGCCGATAGAAAGCTGTCGGTTTTCGCAAGTGGACGCAATAAGAGAAAATTCTCTCGTACGTAGAACAATTTCTGACGCGTAGAATAGAATACATAAAGGGTTGATCAAGGAGTTTGTTTATTTTTTTCAATGTGAGAAAGAAATTTACTGGTAATCACTAATTTATAGCAAATCTTCATTTCTAGCAAACCTCATCTATTATTATACATTCTAATCGTTGTCCTGCTAGAAAATTAAACTATTTACTTTTGCATTTCAACTCTTAAAAAAAAAATAGTATCAGCAATTTTTCGTCGAAGACTTCTAAAAATCTAATAACGAGACGAAATGTTTTGAAACGTCGTCGGTCGTCGAGATCTCTGTTTTAGAACCGCTCGCTTGTGTCATCATTACTATTATTACTCTAATGGTATCACGCCAGCCTTTTGCATACCGTATAATAAAATCGAATATCGGTGTATTCACATATATCGAATGGATATCGAAGCTTCACATGTTTCACAGTACGGAATTAATCCGTGTACGTACAACATGACGCGCGCGTCATGTTTTTCCTTGTAATGTAAATTCGCTGAAAATTTTATGCTGGCGAAGGGGAAAAAGAGACTACTGGTCGGTTGGAAAGTTAATTAATTTCGGTAACCATCAGTATCATAGCGCGTATCTACGAACTCTGACGGGAATCACGCGCGAATAAATTTTGCATATAAATACAATACTAAATAAAATGTCGTGTACATATATGCACATGCGCTTGTATTCCTCCTCAACTTTGCCATATACTTTATTACTTCAATGATAATTTTTAGTAATTATACTAAGCAATTGAATTAGACACGGTGCGCGGGGAATGAAAGACTTTTCGTTTCGGGGCCGTTGCGTCCGCCTAACGTGTGTATTATTGTGGCACTGATGCGTTCCTCATTCATCAGCTGGTTACAGCTATATATGCAGCTGTCAAGCGTTATTCGATACTCCCGGCTTATCTGCGTTTGCAAGATTTGCACTGTGCGAAATTGTATATAGAAGCAGCAGTTCCTTTCAGCCTGCGACTTTCAAACTCTAGAAGCTAAATTAAATGTTGTTTGATCCTTCCCCGGAATATATATATATATATAACGCATTAGCGAATAAAAAATAGAAACAAATCTTCTTTTGTAATCGCAGACCCACGTGAATATTCGTTTACATAGCATTTTTTTTTACCGCTTGTGTACGAATATCCTTTCCTCTCTTTTTCATTGTTGGCGCAATATTAATGACAATGCGCTCACTCTCGCAATTTTTCCCGGTACGACATACGTTCTATTAAAACCGCAATATGCTTGAATTGCAAAGGCGCGCACTATGTGGCTCGACAGTGTGTTCAGCGCAAAGTATATTGTCATGGAAATCGCAGCGGCATAAATCTTTTATTAGAATCGATATTATCGAAAAAGAAAAAACACATCGAGTTACAATAACTATAAGAATATTTTGTCTGAATATAATCATAAATTATAATTATTCCCGAATATATGAGCATATATATTTTACGAACATGAATATTTTTTGTTTTTTTTACGCCGAGAATTTTTATCCCAGTACGTGTGCTCGTAATGAACGAAGGCGTGTCACCATTATAGGATACAGAGCGCGTGGAGTAACGGGGTTCTTCCGTGGAGGCGGAAATTTCAATAAAAGAAAGATAGCAAAAGATCCTCGATCGAAATAGCATCTTCTCTCCGACGAGCAAAGTTCAAGCGGTGGGAGAGAAGCGCACGAGGATCTTCCGAGTCAATTTTTCCGGTTGAACCCCCTCCTTCCCTTGCTTCCACGACCGCCGCAACGCACAAAGGTCAGGGTACAGAAAGAAAATATAAAGGTCGTTCGCGGCGGGACATGATCCGGGACAACGAGTAGGAAGGCGCGACGACAGGTGAAGGCAGATGAAGAATGACGACGACGAGAAGGTGATGGTGAAGGAAGTTCGCTCGTGTGAAGTTGTGCCACGCTCGCTGACGCTGCAAGCCACGTGCCTGTGCGCGAGAGAGGCGCGCGGTTTGAAGCACTTTCACCGGTCACTTTCGAATTTCTTTCCGCCCCGCTCGCTCTTACCCGTGATATCGCTCGATGTTTACGCGCGGTCGGTAAACGTCTATATCTTCTTAAGAGGGAGAAAGAGAAAGAGAGAGAAAGAAAGAAAGAGGGAGGGAAGGGAGAGACCGATTGCGAGTCGACGACCTTACCTTCGCTCCTCGTTCAAACTCTCGCATCCGACGTCGCTTCCTTCGTTTGTCCATGTTCCGTTTGTACGGTCCGCGGTTAAACGTCTGAAAAATACGTTTGTTAGATATAACGGTACCAAGACCCGATGACATCATTCCGTTTGACTGTGATAAATATTTTGCGAGCGGAAAAAAAAAGAAAAGAAAAAAAAGAAAAAACGAGCAACTCGGCGCGATGCCGTTATAGTTGTTCGAATCAGAAATGTAAATCGCGGTAGGTAGGTTTCGGTAATTTACGTACAAGATATGTACAACTTACCACGCCAATTAACATGTTTTCTCTGGTTTTCATTCTCATAAGTTAAAAATCACTCTCGTCGCGCTTATATTATATATATACGCGTATACGTTCGCAATCTAGACGTCCAGCAAGCTCGCCGATTCGAAACCAACCGCCGCGTTCACAATCTCTGATTAGAACTTGCGTTTCTCGAATTAAGTTTAATCTTAATTTCATTGAATAATTTCTGTACGAAATAATAAATGTATTTATGTTAATAAATGTATGCGTGTACGCACAAGGAGAGCGCATCCGTTCGCATATATTTACGAAGGTATCGCGTAGCCGTAACGTTGAAGTCGAAAGTGTTTGATCGTCGTATCGAGTGGGAAGCGTCAATGTGTAGTAGTAAAGCGGCGAAAATTCATCGTCAGGATTGCCAGGCAGGTTGCGCACAAGCAGTGGTGGGAGAACTTGACGAAATAGTCGTCCTATCCTCTACTTCGTCAAGTTCTCCCACCACTGCTTGTGTGCAACTTGCCTGGCATCCCTGATGATCGTCGTGTGACAATTCAGGACAGCAACAAACGAATGCGTGCGCATTCCGTTGTGCTTTTGGAATTGCTTTCGTTCGCGTTCGAGAAAGAGAAAGACAGACCGACCGATCCACGTTGCGGCCGGGGCGATGCGGAGATGCCGCGCGACCGGATTGTGAGGAGATTGCGAAACGCAAAATGCCGGGTGAAAGTGCATTTGCTTCATTTCACAAGTACTCCTAAAGCAACCGGCGAGCTCGCGCCGCCGCCGGTGAAGAGTTTCGCTAGACCGAGAGCGTGTTGCAACGACAAAATCGCCTCTCGCTTGTGCAACGGGATTTACTTAGACAATAAAATGCGTCGAGATTAAATCGAATGCAACCGCCGGCTAAAACCGCCGTGCCGCGAATATGCTATTGTGTTAAACGCGCATTTAACCCTCCATCGGCAAGTAATAATTTCATTTCACTGCCGCAACTCGAAACATCGGTTTTTGATCAAACCGAAAGCTCGTTCGTTTGGAAACAGAAAAGTAGAAAATTTAAAAATCAAACGTATAGAATACGAATCTTTTATTGTTAACAAAGAGAACTTCAATAATTAACAACATACGTGTCCCGGATTAGTTTTGTAGTCTGTTTTGGAGGGTTTTTGAAAAACATTATCTATTTTGAGTGGCATTTAAATTATTGAAAAAAAGAAGATTTGCGTTTTTAATGAGTTTGGAACGAATATGTTTTCAAAACCTTCTCCAGCGGTTTCTCTATACAAAAAGGTCAGGATACAGAGATAAACAGCAAAAAGATCAGCTTTGTTATAAAAAAAGTGTTAGAGTAATTTATAAATAAAGTTAGAGCGCGCGATAACGTGAGTAGTAATTTCGTTTTCGCGTTGGGAAAGCTCAAATCAACTTTTTCACATCAAGAAAATTATATCTTGGAAGCGTAACACATACACACATATAAGCGCGTTAAAAACATCTCACAGTTGTCGGTAAACATGTAGATATATGTATATTATGTATATTTTTTTTTACAATATTATAAAGTGAATTGAGCGAAAGAGCGAATTAATTCAACCTGCTTGACTAGATATTTCATGTTGTATTTTGCTTAATAATTCCGCGAATAGATTAGTATTTCCGTCATCTCTCGCAAATACGAGCTGCACGATCACGAATAATTAGATCACAAAACACATTATTTTCTTTCGCGGATATTTCAGTACTCGTCTAAAATTAAAAATAAATACACGAATGTCGCAAGCAACGTTTCGCAATAATGATTGCAAAATGAGATGCGCGCGCGAGTAAAAAAATTTCGCAAAAAAATATGTCGACGATACAAATCATGTACATATTATAAAATCATAATGTAGACAAAAATTAACATCTGTTTTAATTTTTGTTCCAACGGATGTGTCCATTGACAACACCTGCGAAATATTTTACGAAAAGCAAAAGCCAGTCTTTCAGTTTTTCATCTTATTGCGCATAAGTTTGATCGCGAAAGGAATGTATGAATATAAGTGCGCACAAGGAATCGCGAGATATAGCCAAATCGTACCGTACTATAAACAAGTTGAGATTTTTCCGGGTTTGGCTGCGCCACGGTCCTACTCCCATGGCGTCGCCATGAAACAGGAAAGGAATGCCGCATTCCATCAAAACAATGATAACTGTAAATTCGAGCTCGAAAGATAAAACTATATACAGGATTTGTATAGCGGATCGCGCGCGTAAAAAATATTTCGCGATTGAGCAAATTTATTCCGCATTTATTGCAAAGAAAATTTATATTTTTACATTTATATTTTTAAAGAATTATTTTAACAACGTATCATCGCGCTACGATATTATGTGTGTGTGTGTGTGTGTGTGTGTGTGTGTGTGTGTGTGTGTGTGTGATGTCTATTTCAACTTTTAATTATTACATAACGCCGGAGAAAGGGAAGGTTGAATTTTTTTGCTCCTTCCATAACTTTCTAGTTTGTGCAATTACGCCGGGGGTGGCAAAACTAGGATCTCGATATAAAAAAATCTTGTGCTAATGACGCGCGAGACAAACAGACAGCGAACATTTAAAACAGAGATTTTAACGTAAACAAATGAACCAAGTAATTTATTCGAACCGTAGTACAACGATCTTTCTTCGGAATATCTATAAAATGTTTCATTCGATTTCACGGATGACGCAAACCGTCATCGTTCAGTGAGCATTTGGAGACCCTCGAACACACCGAGTTCGCACGCGCACCGAGTGTGTTCGACTTCGGTTCCGAACGAGTAACAAGTGTGTGATCTAAGAATGTCAGCAAGAAATTGGCGCCACTATACACGAAGCCATGACCCGGATCGAAGAATGCGTTGAGATTCGGTATAACGGGACGCACAAAATTTGCTGTACGCGGAGAGTCTGACTTCGTACGAATTGTCGGAACGGCGAAAGAGCGTGACGACATTTCTCTTGTAATGTGATTTTTACGCGTGTGTCCTTGTTTGTTGTATTAGCACGTTTCTAGTAGTTTTATTCGAAAAGCAATCGCAGCAATGCTATGCAAAGAACCGACCGATGATTGTTAATTTTATTTTTGAATATAATATGTGGCTTTTTTGCTCGTTTAAAGCAAAGCGGTAAAAATACTTAATTAATTCTAATGATACTTAATTTTCACATGACTAAAATTCAACTGTAGTAAAACTCGCTGTTGAAAATTATTATTATTCATAGAAAATCTTTTTTCTTCTAGCTTCTTAGATACGAGATCCGCATATTTTTTTTTTTTTTTTTGTACGTGTAGTCGACGTGTGGACATATCCTTTGATTTGCGACACGTTGGCTACACAGATCTTATTAACGGCGCTTCTGTGCTTTTATTATAATCTTGCCTCATCCAGCGTTGGCGTTTGCGGCTGAACGATGTTTAGAGGCAGGGAAAGAGAGTCCGTGGGATGACATTACGAGAGAAAATCGTGACGACGTGTTAAGGTAGGGATTACAAGCGTCTCTGACGTCACGACTTCGATCGCCCACGAGTTGCAGATCTCTCACAAACAATGAAAACTTCCTCTGTACAACTGAAGCTTTCTTTCTTTTTCTCTCTATTTCTCTTTCTTTCTCTCTCTCTCTCTCTCTCTCTCTCTCTTTCTTTTCTATCTCTCGCAACTGGCGTCATTCATACTGTTTTATGCTTCATTTCTTGCATAACATCCCAAGGTTGCGCCTTGAGTCGTGCTTTATTTTTGTCGTACCTTGAACTCTCGCCTATTGTTGATATATTTCAAGAAAACTACAAATATAACCGCACAAATTTTCTTCCGAAACACCTCGCCAGAAAACTTCACACAATTCTGACAACATTGCGTAATTTATTTCGCGCTGTCTTTATAGCTGTTTCGAATTCCGGACAATGTACCGGTTACCAATTTTTTTTTTTTTTTTTTTTTTTTTTTTATATATATAATAATATCTATCTTAATTTTCTAATAGCGTCAGTATAAATTTTGTTAAACTTATTCAACACTACTGCAGGTATATCTAATTTATGTCTTTGTAAATTGAAATTTCCATCATTAGATGTCTGTATTATAATGACAATAAATGCATATCCCTCTTGCTAATAATCGCATTGGCAAAACAAGCGTTACGTCACCGAGAGAAGCCTGTTTGCGTCGGTAATCTTTTTTTTTTTTTTTTTTTTTTTAAAGCAATAAGCAATGTTCGCCTCAGCTTTTACCGATTGTGTTTCCGTGTATACGTCGGAAGAAAAAAATTGCAAAGTCGGTGCGAAAAGGACGAGCGTCGCGCGTATCTACTTTGAAGTCAGTGTTACGCGGCGCAAAATTGGAAATATCTCGTTCGCGAAGGACCGGTTTGCAACTCCCGCTAGCCAAATAAAGACCGCGATTCAAGGGTGACCTTTGTCATTGCTTGCAGCGAGCCGTTGAGTGTCGATGAATCAGTTGCGCTTTTGACGCGCATGTACCTTGTCATCACACACAAGTGACGATATCTTCCTCGACAGATAAGTCACGTTTTCCTTTGTTCTTCGACGACGCTTTAAATCGATCGGAGTTACCTTTCTCGCTTCATTGGCGATGTTCGCCGACAGTAAGTGAGTTGCAATAACATTTGTTGCGCGCAATAAACTCTTTCCAACGCATATATGTATATATATATATTCATATTCGTATTAACAGAATATAATTGCTCTCTCTTTTCGCATTTTCATAAGTTTTCCCTACAATGCAATTTCTGTTCCGAGCAGCTTATTTGTATAGTCGTGAGAGTTTTGAAGAGTTTTAAACGCATATACATACATATATATATACCATATATATATATATATACATATATATATATATATATATATATATATATACACATGAGAGAAAGAGAAGAGAAAGTGTCTATCAACTTGCAATCGTCACACGACGGAATGTTTCTCATTCGCGATTCATCGTATATAGCTATCGGGAACTTCTTCTCTCTGGAAAATGTAATCCGAAATGTAATTCAAACGTGTATACGTCTGTCGAGCGCATACGCATCCGTCAGCTGACAAGAATTTCCAACTTCCTCGTGATTTTCAAACGCACAGCAGCAGCGCGCGCACGCGAATAACTTTTCCAGGAAATATGCGTTCCGCGACGCGATCGTTCGAGAAAGCGTCTAATTGCATCCAATGTGTGCGAGTGGTAGTGTTGTAATACGGGTTGGCGGTTTATCTTAAAAGGGACGCGCGCGCGAACAGCGCGACGCGAATCTGTTATCTGCATCGCGAGCGAGTTTCAAGGATTTCTTTGTTCCGTCGGATCGGCTCGATCTTCATCATCTCGCCGCACCGCACCGCGCTTGCTGCGTCAGCTTTGTTCTCTCTCTCTTTCACTCTCTCGTTCTTTTTTGTGGCGCAACTGCGTAATCGAGTTTCCACGTGCAGGCTGCACCTGAACGTGAGTAACGAGTGTGTCTCCTCGTGGAAAGCGGCCACGCGAGAATCTAGAAACGGCAGATTCCGCCAATCGCGGGAAAGGACAAAGCCGGAGAGCTTTGTTACGAGATTGCATCAAGGATTCCTCCCGAGAGCGGAATGAGATCTTTTGCCGCTGCTCTTTCTCGCGCGATCCATTGCGCGCGGCAAACGCACGGACGAAGAAAAAAAAGCCTCGCGCACGTACTTCTCTCTGTCGCGGATTATATTGATCTCTTGAAAAAATTTCAATGTATTTTGAATAACCTTTTTTTTTTTTCTTTTTTTTGAAGAATTTTAACCTTTAAATTGTTTCTGATCCAACCAAGAATGTGACACAAAAGAATATGACATTACAGTCCGAAAAAGATCTCTATAAAATCGTACGTTACTTTTCACTCATTATATCGCATTTAACAACTCATATCGAAAACGATAAGATCTCATTATGCAATGTGTGAAAATTCATTTCGTCGATTGATATCAGAATTGCAGCAATGAAGCGATCAACGCGCAAGGATTCAGATCGATTAAAACGAATACGCGTACTTATATCTGCATTCTCGCCGAGTTGCAAACCGGGTGCAAAAACGCGTCTTTAACACAACAAAATAATATAAGAAATTACTCGAGCGGCAATAAGAGAAACTCGACGTTAACGTCATTCCTGTTTACTCGCCACGTGTTGCGAGATTCGTATCTGACAAATCGATAAAGCACCTTGCTGCTCGCTTTCAGCTACTGCGGATATATGTACTTACGGCGCGTTTCGAAACATCTTACGCGCCGTGATTTTTTTTTTTTTTTCTTTCGCATTGTGCGTTTCCTGTCGCGGGAAGAGAACGCTTATCTATACAACTCTCACGGTGGCGTAACGGACTGACATTGAAATCTCACATCTCTCGTTACTGCTGTCGTTGTTGCGGAGCAGTTACCTGTGCGAGAGTTATTTTTAAACCCGTCTCGTTCTTCTTTTATTTATTTATTTATTTTTTTTATCGACGAAATGCTCTCGATTCCCGTTTTCTTTCATCTTCAATGATGGAGAAATAATTTGACGACAATCTCGATTGTGTACGAAACAATTTTCGCAAGCGCATTACAAAAATGATCTTTTTCATATTTGCATTCTATCAGATAACATATTATATATGTATATATATATATATAATAAATACACACCGTTTGCAACAGGTGTATTCGAAACGACTGCCGCAGAAAAGCAATTTTTCAGTGTAATATTTCTCAGTTTTCATCATTGTCATATCAAGTACGGTAAAACTCGCGACAACGATGTCTTATCTTGTGAAGATAAGGCATATACGTTTGATCGATGCTTTATACAGATCGTCCGTGACAAATCACCTGTTTCTGATGTGTTCTCGGAATAACGAACAAAGAGATATAATAATACGCGTTGTGTTGTAGAAGGTTTCGTTTAATATGACTATATTCAATACCTAGGTGAGATTGTCGAAATCCCACTCAGCAATGTTTTTCGTTTGTACAAGTATTAACGTTACACGCCTAACTCATATTTTAAATATTGAACGTTGAAATTACATGTATTCAAAGATAGAAAACAAAAATTTTCCATTATATCGAAAGAAAAAAAACTAATCTAAGGAGATCCAAGCAAAAAATTAATTATAGATTAATTATAGACTTGATCGTACAATCATCATCTTATCAAGAGTAGCGCGCGCCCACGAATACGTTTGGCACAATCTGTTTGGACTAACAAGACGCTTCTTCGCACTGTTTACAAAAAGAAAATCGGCTTCTTTATCATTTATAAATATAGCTTTTTTTTTTTTTGAGAACGTAAAACCGGCGCGCCAAAACGTGTATCGTCGCAGCTGTATGTTTTCTTGTCACATAGGTTTGTCTCTAACACGATTTGTATTCGGTAAAACAAATAATTACGCCGATACACCTGTTTTATTTGTGTAATCTTCCGCTACTTCTTTTCACATAAACGCGCAACATCGCACATGTCACGTAGTGAGAAAATAAGTATTTTCTCCGAATGAATTGTCTGATAACGCAAATATTGTTTACGTATTTTAATACGTGTTTTGTTTCTATCGGTTGTTGTGTTCTACCTGCGTCGCGTTCAATGATTTCATAAACACGCTAGATTCTGCGTCATTAGTATTTCGACGTATTCGTCTCGAAGAGGCGTCTCCAATGCTAGAGACTGGGGATTCAGAAAACAAACCGAGTGAAAGTCTTAACTGTCTATATAATTCGTTATCAATGACAGTTACTACGACGAGAACGGTGTGCTACTACGTAGTTACTACGTAGTAATGAGAATCGCCGTGACGACGTATTTTTTTCATTCGGCCGGCCCGGTTATTCCCGGCAATCGGTCACTATGTCGAGTTACTATACGACGATGTCATCCGCGCTGTTCAATTTGCCAACTCCTCCCCCCTTCCCTCTATCCCCGCCTTCTTTCCGCGAGAACGCCATCACTGAAACAGTAAGAAGCGAGACACGAGCGCGTGCCGCTTAATCTCTAAAAGAAACGTATAAAGCGCGCTAGCAAAACAACGCGTTCAACAAAAAAACATTCACTTCGGTTTTCCCCGATCGAAAAACAACGTGATTTAAACGAGCGTTCGATTTCTTTATGTTAAAAACAGACGAAAAACACTACGACGCAAACGCGATAATTCTTTTCTAATTGTTTTGATTAAACATGTGTTGCGATAAAAAAAAAAAAAAAGTATATTTTCGATTTCCGAACGTTTTTTTTTTTTATTCTCTTGGCGTCGCTGAGAATACCGATTAAAATTAAACTGTTATCTTCCTCACGAGAAACACACATACACGCACACGTGTCTTTAATAAAAGAACAACTCGCAACAAAAAAAAAAAAAGAAAATACAAAAATTCCGTACCTTATCAACGCGCGTTGTGCAAAAAAAGAAATTACTGTTTCTACGCACGATAGTGGCGTTCGCTTTATTAGCCTCGCTCAAGGTGATTCGAAACGACTAGTTGGTCTCGATCGGACGCGCAACTGATAATTCCACATTCCGTGACCTTAGCGCACACTCGGCGTCATCGGATTCTCTTTGCGCTACCGGTCTTTTATTGCGCGCGCGCGCGCCTGGCCTCAACGTCATCGCTGCCTCGCAGAAATCGTCACGGTCGCCGCTATGAGCGCTCTTATCAGGAGCCATTAACGAGTCGTAATCGGTTTTGTTTTTTTTCGAAACGATTGAATTTATTTATCGTAAATTTACGACGTGTTAGTGTTACATAACACAACACACAGCGAATCTGCGAAGCGCGATGATTTATAAAACGCGCAGTTCACAGAGTTTGTTCGCAATTGGACGACGTCGATGATTTTTCTTTTTCCTGTTGGTTTTTCAAATTAGTTAGGAATCTTTCGGAGTCGATCAATCGTATATACGCAGTAACGGCACTTTTAGTAGAAACGGATGTGTATACGCAATATATATACGTGATACTTGGCGAACGCACAGGGGAACGACGCGCGCCAAAGCGTTTCCGCATTCCATTTGTGGCACGCGGCACAAGCGAGTGATTTTCCGGAGCGCGGATTTGTTCGCGTCGATTTTTAATAATTGACCGCGTTAATTTCCATCTCCCCTTCTCCCCCGTTCGAAAATTCTCTTCATTTCCGTCTATCTCGCGGGCGTTGCCCGGTGCGTGCATACGTATGTACATATACACGCAAGTAAAAACAGCAGTGGGAAAAGAGAGGACGAAAGGAGGCTAAACGTTCCAAAAAGCAGGTCACCGCGCGATGATAACGGTACAGCGCGGCGATGGTGCAACGGATGGCGTTTGTACGTGGCGGCATAGAAAGAGAGTCGATTTTCTTCTTTCTTTTTTCTGTAACTTCTCTTCTTATTCACCACCGCAACCACCGCGCTCGCAATTACTTACTCGCGAGAGTAAGGGGAGCGCGACATATTGTAACGACTCTATTACGGGCTTTTCCAACGGGCGTCATTACAGCTCGTTAACGAAGTCGACTGTTTATTCTGGAAAGTGGATACGATTGATTCCGGCGAACTCGGCCGTTAATTCGGCTGTCGGGCGAATCGGAAACACACACTCGCGTGGTTTTTTTTTTTTCTCGCGACTCCCGAAATGATCGAATTCAACCTTGAATTGAGCTGCGACGTGTTGTGGCGGATCTGTATAGGATAAATATACACAGAGATATGATGTCACAGAGAGATATGTAAAACATGATAAAGACGATCGATAGATTGTATCTGTTTGTGTTTTTCGTAGAAAAAGAAGTGCCTCTTATATGTGCGAGATAAAATTTTTCTTGCATATATTAGGTGAAGTAAAAAGTTCTGGGCGTTTTTTTGCTTTATTTCGACGATGAAAACGCTCAGAACTTTTTACTTCACCTAATATATACACAAGAGGAAGTGAAATTCTGTTGCATCACAAAGATGTGCATTCCATTTAAAAACAAGTAAACCGTAGGCTTAAAGCACATGCATCATCGTTTAATGTACAGCCGCTTTAATACGCGAAGCGCGTTTTACTTCGATATAATATTACACAGGAGATGCATGTGTATCTATACGATTAATCATTCAATTCGCCAAGTCATTTTACGAAGAACAAAGCCTCGTGCAAAAAATAACTTTGTTCCACAAACGTCATCGTTTTTCATCTATTTTTACACAAGAAATCACCTTATTCTCGTTCGTTGTGTTACTGTGCGAACACATGCGCGTATATACAAGAGAAATTTCGAGGAGATAATTTCTCTGAGCTTTGACGTTCGTCAAATCTCGAACGATAATGAAACTGACAACAGCTCTAGACCAGTCGCTATCACTTTGCGGGCTATCTCGAATGCGGTAAAAGGAAAGGGAGGCACGGAGTTTTCCCGGCTCTATCCTGTTTCCCGGCTTGTGTAAGAAGCAACACTCCGCAATAGATCATAACATTATCAACAGCAATTTATTACCTCACATAACATCGTGTAACAGTAGGGCCAATTACCAGCGGTGCTTTTAATCACACAGAACGAATACACGTGATAGTTCGCGCTGCGTTTAACGACGAGACGTATATTACGCTATTGACGTAATCGTTACGTTTCTTTCCTTCATTGCGCACGCATACACACACACGCACGCACGCACACGTGTCTGTATCGAAGGACGAACGAAGAAGGTGTCAACGTTCACCCGCGCGAAAGTGAAAATCTAGGTTGTCGCTACCGGCGATTGTAAGTATCGTCGTCGCTCTTTTACCGAACTCGCATAAGATAATATCCCGATATCAGACGTCGGGATATACCAGAGCATCGTCGCGTATTATCGTAAACACGTTACTGAGAAAACGAACTGTTTACTTGAATTCTATAGAACGCGCGTACACACACACACACACACGACGAGTGCGCTCATGTGCTCGATATTTTTATGTAATTATCTATATCCCGCATATATTTTTCGCGCGATATTATTGGAATAATACCGTGTAACGATGTAACGATAATAAAACGCGAACAGAAACGATATTTACCTGTTGGCTTATTTTTTTTTGTTTTTTTTTTTTTTTGCTCGGCAGAGAACCAGTTTTTCTTACGCGATAGCGATCGCTGCCGTCAGAAGGTGCAGCGACGGATATTATCCCCCTCGACTCTTGCGACACACTCGGTTATCACCCGAGACGAGAGTGTCAACTCTCGCGCGAAAGTGAAAATCTAGGCTGCGCCCGGTGCTGATACGTTACGTTTGCTCATTGTCGGCGCGCGTGAGGCGGCGGCGGCAAAAGGTCGGCCCCTGCGGCGGAATCTAGGCTGCGACCCGCTTCGCCATATCATTTAGGTCATTGGGTTCGGCCGGGTCCAGCGAAACCGGGTAAACGCGACCCACACCCATTGCCATGAGTTCGCGGAGCGAAGGCGGCGCGCGTGCACTATAAAACACGGAGAGCCGGCGGCAGCCGCGCGCGCGCGCACGTTGAATAGATCGCCGTGTGCTTCGGAGCATCGGCGTAACACACAGAGAGCGGCTCATTGACGACGCGAAATGGCATGCAACGGCCGCAAAATGCAAAGCAGCCGGCAAGGCGATATCGTCGAGCGAATCGTTGTGCGCGTCGCTCGATCCTCGAATGTACAGACGTCCCGGCGTTACAAAACAAACTGCACACAATCGATCGATAATATGTCACTTGTATACTTTTGTATACACAGTCCCAATATCAATTATCAGTCCGGATCATTGTAACTAAAATGATATCGTTTCAATTAATCTATTTTTTCTTTTTTTGTAAAAAAAAAAAATTGATATGCGTTTGTAAATTTAAAGACGATCGCATCTTTGCGCGATTGTTGTAAGATCAAGTTCAATTTTTCACCAAGTTTTCGAGAGAATTCGTCGAGAATCAAATAGAGCGCTTGATGTATGTATTTTCGAAATATGGTCCACATAGCGTGTGCGGTAAAGCAAGGTGCGGCATACAATTAACGCTCGGACATGCGGCGACGAACGTGTTTCTTTTCTCTCTGGTGTGTTACCGGATTCTCAGGTATGTGTAGTGCGCGTTGTGACACACACACACACACACACACACGACTTCTCTACGACTCATTTTATTCGCGTCGTCACGACAGCCATTTTCTGTTTATAACGACGCTATATATCTACCAAATCGTTCAGTCAAGCTGTAAAATCAAACACGCGGTAAATCGAAGAGTCGTTTTTCGGCAAGAACGAGAGAAAATGCATATTGGGTAATTATTTACTGTTTAATATACGTACGAACTTGCGAATGTCCTCGTTACGTATACATGTTGAATCGTTCGCGAGCTGTTTTCGGCGTGTTCTCATGCGTGTTTTGACGCATGTACATTTGCGTGTCTCTATGTTGCGTGTGGGTGTGTGTGTGTTTGGTGTGTGGAGTAGTACGCTCACTCGCGCGAACTCGGGGGGAGGGGGCGGAAGAGAGAAGGAGAGAGAACGAAGCTATACTTTGCCGTTATATCACAGCCGACGTTGCGTAAAATACCACGCGCTTGCTACGCCTGGCACACGCTCCTCTTCTCTTACAGAGTGCGTATCGTTGGCCGCCTTTCGCCCCTCTTCTGGCTCCCTTTTAAATCCCGTTCGCGCGATCCCTCTCTCGCCCGCGCTCTCTTCTTCACCGCCGCCCGCAGCAGCGACACGATTATCGTTAAGTCTCTCCTTTATATACCTACGTGCTCGCGTATAAAACCGCACCGTAGCTCCTCGTCATACGCAGTGAAAGTTTGTTTTCGTTTCTTCTTTTCCCGTTGTCGGACATTGTTTTTCTTCCTCCCCTCCCTAACTTCTTTTCTGTGTAACCATTCTATATATATATATATATATATATCTTCCCGGCGTCCTTCTTAATAGAATTCTTTTTAAATCCCACCTCTATTTCATCGGACGAACCTGCAACGATTCAATTTGTCAGAGGTTCGAGGCGAAGAAACGAAATGAAAGTGATATATCCCAGAGAAGTAACAGAGTAATACAATGTTTACGCACTTTGGGGATGAAAAGGAGGATAAAGAATTCCGATCAAAGAAATCCCGTTGCATCTATTTAATTTAATTTGTTCGTGTTGGTTGTTTGAAAAGAAAAAAATTATGTTTGATAAACATATCGCTTTAATCAACAAATTTCTCACCCACCTGAGAAATTTTATCGAAAAGAAAAAAAAAAAAAACAAAAAGCGAGACGTGTAGAACATATCCTATATTAGAGCGGAACTCGATGAATGAACCCGCTTAACGTGCGAGCTCGCACCACCCATCCGGTGAGAAAGAAGGAGAGGAAAAGAGACAGATGGAGAAAGAGAGAGAGACACAGAGTTGTTTTGCTTTGTAGATGAACAGATATATAAAATCGGACAGAATGGATAAAAGGGTGTTGCACACCTGTAACGAGGCGAACAAGTTTTCGTGACTTAACGAGTGACACCGAACCAAAGTGTATCAAGATGAAAATTTACGTGCAGACGCGCGTTTGTGACTTGACTCTTTTCTCTCTTTTACGCGTAAAGACGCTTCCACGCGTGATATACACGCGCACTTGCATTCGAAGATTAACGAAGCGCAACCAAGCAACAAAGCAATAATGATATTAATATCGTAAATATACGCCGTGGATAGATTAATACAACAGATTGTAGAGTACATGATGAGAAAATGATGCAAATATGGACACGTAATTAATAACAACTTCCTACTTTCTTACGTCGTTTTTAATTTTTATGGAGTTTTCCGCACACGAATTACTGAAGATTACATACACGTTTTGTGTGACCCACGATGTGCCGCGTCTCGCGTGCGTGACATAACACCGTGAAAATGGCAGTTTTCACTTCGTTACATGAGTTCGCACAATCAAAACGCATCGTCGAAAGTTACAGTTATATTCGCGCGCGAAATCTGAATAGAATCTAGAGATTTTTATTTGCCGGACACACGCATTCCTTCTTCGGTCATTGAAGCTGTATAAGAAGAGACATCGCGGCAATAAGAGTCGATTATATTCACGCTTCAGCGCAATGGTCGAAACCACGCCTTTTCCCGAGCTAGCGGATTCACTGGCCCGCACATTCGAGAGATACTCGGCAGAAAATCGCATAGGCGCGACGGATCTCGCCGTCCAATAAAACGACACGCAAACACACAATTCTCGACTGCGCAAATCTCCGATTCCGTTTTATTTTCCCGCGCGACCTGCAATTTCTTCGCTGCGGCGCATCCGCGTAAAATCGCTCAATCGATGAAGCGGAAGACCGGGGAGTTCGCGTCCCACATCGTGCCGAGAAGTGACTATAATCCGAATTTACAATATCACGACGATAAAAGAATGGAATTATTCTTCTTTTTTTTTTTTTTCGCGCGTCACGTTGTTTTCACCTGGCGCTTTACTGCGCTTCACATGAATCTCGGCGGTGAGTCTGTAACTGTTTCTAACTGCTACTCATAAATTCATAATGCAGTACAAATGGTTACACCAAGCGTTTGTTATTTTATTTTTGCACATTTCAAAAGAACAATTAATCTTTTTGTTATAACATAGTTTGGGGAAGAATTGAATTTTGCGAGATTTTTATCCACATCTCTTTTTTTTTTTTTTTTTTTTTTTTTTTTTTTTGATAACTTTTACGCGAACAATACAAGAGACCACTTGCAGGTATGTTCGTACAAACCGCTCTCGTGTATCAGCGGGTTCTTCGCCACCTCATAAAAAACGAAAAAAAACGAAAAAAAAAAAAAAAACGTCGAACCCGACCGTTTTTGTGCCGCCGGGCTATGTTTGGCTTTGTCTCGCTTGCCATTATTGTCAGTGCATTCTCCTCTCTTGCACATTTGAAGAACTGTCTAGTGAAAAAGTCTAGTCTATAGTCCTCGTGTGTGTCGGAGTACACTTTTGAATCATCGACACACAAGTGGTCACCGTAGTTCGTTTTCTCTGCTCGCTTTGGTGGTAAGAAAAAAAGTATCATTCGAATTTTTAATGAAATTTCGTCGAGAACTTGTGACCCTTCTTCCTTTTCTCTGCGCCAAAATCCAAACCGAATTGAAGACTTTTTAGACCGAAACGTAAGAGCGCAAAATTTCTACTCGAGCCGGCGTTACATGCGTGCTTTTTTTTTTCTTTAGTAGACGAGAGCGCGGCGTAGTAGCAGCCGGCGACCGGCGCATCATCTCGCTTACGACGGCTCTCCCGCGCTTTCCTCCCTCTCCGCGCATTCGTGTATACAATCGTGTATACTACCTTCTCGACCTACTTTACTATTGAGAAAGGTCCGACCTCGCTTTTCTCTTCTCGAAGAGTACGCGTCGCGTTTCGTCGCATCCTCGACGTGTTCTCTATGCCGCGGCGTAATTTACTTCCTTTCCCCAAACACGAACGCGCGCGCGGCAACGTGTCTAACGTTATTCTTCCGCCGAGAGTATATATCTCAGAACGATGCGTCCGGGATATGCTTTTCTTCACACGCGAGACAATTTTCAGGAGAAATTTTCTTCGAGTAAAATCGGTCGCGCACGAACGCACGCAAGTCCAAAGATGGATTATATCTGGATCTAACGAATCAAAAAATACAATCGGTCGTGTGTGTGTGCGCGCGCGCGCGCTTGTCGTCGTTGAAAATAAAATCTAGTACTTGGAAAATCGATAAATGTTACCCTTGAGCGACCAATCGTATAATTTGCGAGATGAACTCCGCGCGTACAGTCGTGGCCGCGCTTTCTTCTATCTGTACAATTGCCGTTTCTGCATGCTGAAACGCGGCTTATTGTGTGTAGCAAAACCAATTCAGTCGACGATCAATTTTTCACTCTACAGTAATCGCTTCACCGCGCGCATCTCGATTTCCGTTTCTTGCTGGTTGCACGACAGTCGGAGAAGGAAAAAAAAACACACAACACGCGTGGTTAAAGCGTCGTATCGCTTCGCGGCAAGATGATTTCCTTACCGGTTAAGTGTAAGGAATAATAATGACCGCTCGTGTATGAGAGAGAGAGAGAGAGAGAGA